>JAXGGA010004413.1:0-88731 GCA_038373865.1 Uloborus plumipes | reverse complement strand
TTTCTTGATAAAATGTGTTTTGATGTACTTTGTACTTTTATTTATTTATTTTTTTTTTTGAAAACGATTGAGGAATTTTTCTACGGAAGAACTGTAACAGTTACATTCTTTAAAAGGTGCGACAAAACTTCATTTATTCATTTATTTACTTTTTATGTCTCTATTTCATCTGATGAGAGGGGTATATTTTGCTTTTAGAAATCAGCTTTAAGTGCTAAAAAGGTATGTTTGACATAATGTTTAGTCTCAGATGATCAAGAGAATAATGATCAGATGCTAGTATGCCGATGTCGATGTACGGGAAAGTAGGCTCGTTTAGTTCTTGACAGAACTTCTTGTTATACATATTTGATGTTATTTATTTCTTTCAATCTCATTATTTAGTCATTTTTCTGCTACAATTGGTATGCAGCAGTTTTATTTTAATTGCATCAGTTTTGATGTTTATATAATTTTAATTTCAGTATGATTTTGTATCATCATGTCAAGTGCCACATTTATTTTGTCATATTCAGCAAATAAAAGATTAAATCCACATGTTTTCATTGAATTCATTTAGTGGCCCATTCATTACATTCGATGACCTATTCAACATAAAAGGTGGGGTTGAATGGACCACATTTCAAATTTTTTTTTTCTATTATAATTCATTATAGACAGGTGCTAATCCAACTTTTATGACTTTTTTAGATAGAAAGATAAGTAAAGTAACTAAAACACCAATTTAGAGTTAAAACAAAGTGTTAGAAAAAATTATAAAAATTCAAAACCAAAAAGTGGCCCATTCATTACCACTCTCCCCTACCTACTTGATACCATACTGTATTAAGTGCGGTATCTCTGGGAATATTTCGAATTAACCTTCATAACTTTGCCTGCACATTCTAAGATATATAAGGAATATATTTAAGGGATAATAATTATAATTAATTAATTAAAAAAAGATTTTTTTGAGCCTTTAGAAGCAAGATCCCACTTTAAGAGTCTACGACATTTTTGTTTTAAAAAGTTAATTGAATTTTTAAAAAAATATAGTGCTATGCTAGTTCTGTATTGCATTATAATAACCAAACAATTATTAATTGCTAATTAGTCTACGAACTTTTTGTTTTAAAAATGTAATTATTTTTTTTAAATGGTTGTGCAAAATTAAATTAAAATGTATTTTGAAGTGATTAAAGGAGTAGAAAAAAAAGTAATAATAACACACAGAAGTGCTGAAATTTAATACATACAGTTTAATTAGTAGCTGGTTTAAAAGAAAAGAGAAACCTAGTTTTCTTGCAAACTCTTGCTTAAATACTCTCAGAAGAAAATAGCTTAAATCAGAACAATTATTTTGTCAGATTACGTCGGTGATCACTGCTACCGATTGCCACATAAAATAAATGCTCATTATTTCTTAGTATATATACATAACCCAGGGACGTAACTAGAGGGGGGCAGACGGGGCTCGTGCCCCGGGCGCCAGATTTTAGGGGCGCTGAACTGGCTAAGTAAACTGCATAATTTTCTATTCATTATTTTTTAAAAAAAAGAAAGAACAATTTTTAAAAGCCAAATTTTCATCTTATTTACCACTCCGGATTAAACTGGTCCCCCGAAACCTGTCTCAGTAGAATCATTCACTAAAAGGTATCTTTATAGCTATCACAACGAATTATTACTTCTCTTCTAATGCTGCCTTATTTCCTCTACGATATTCATGTAGTCATCAGATTCTCTCTCTTTTTAGAAAATGCTGTACCGTAAAGTCGGGTTACTTGGACCCTAAGGGGTTACTTGAGCCCATTACAGTAAAATGATAAAATCTAGGTTTGGTACTTATTAGTTGAAGACTTGCACGTAGTTCCTCGTTTCTCCTCTAGGTAGAAGCACTCTGCAGTCTCTAATGCTAGTACCAAACCCAGATTTTATCATTTTACTGTGGGCTCAAGTAAGCTCCTTGTGGGTTCAAGTAACCCGACTTTACGGTATGGTTTTTTTAAAATTGAACTCATATGAGAAATTTTAAACCTAATCAATCTAATTTTGGCACCCTCAAGACCACTCCTAGGGGCAAGCAATACAAGCAGCCACTTGGGGGGACGCCAAATGGAGGAGGGCGCTATTACAGCCGATAAAAAAAAAATAAATAAAATAAAATAAAAATATATATATATATATATATATATATATATATATATATATATATATATATAATATATATATATATATATATATATATATATATATATATATATATATATATATATATATATATATATATATATATATATATATGGGCGATTCTCTGTAAACTGGTAATTGGCTGTCCGGACTGATTATTTTAAAAATAATAAAGTGTAATAAAGTAATTATGGCTCTTAATACAAGTAAAGCATTGATACTTTGTGGCCCAATTGTATTTGGAGTGATAACAATTTAATTTTTTTTTCTAGAAATTATCCAAGCGCCAAAAAAACAGTCCCCAGGCCGTCCCAATCCTATCGTTTAACTGTTAAAGATAGTATTTCAAAAAACCTTTTAACACTACATAAATTTGGCAATTTATATCTAAAAATAGAATAATGAAGCTATATTTTTCTTATGAAATAAGGTATAATTACGTATTTCTAAAACTTAAAATTGTCATGTAAATTCTGTCCGGAGTTTTTTCAAACAGTCCCCTGCAACAAATTCAAAGCTGTGATACGAAAAATCTATAACTTTTGAAAATTCTTTTTAGCATGAAGTTTAAAGTAATCAGTGTGAATTTGCCAAAATCGCCGAGAACGGTGTTGAAACGGTACTTTGCTTAGTTTGAGAGCCACATTTGTGATGAAAGTATGCATCAGGGTCGTTGCGAAAACAGTCCTCTGGAAAGTGATTTTATTAATGTCAATTAATTCAATTATAAAACATATTATTTATTATGTCCACGATTTGTGCCTAAATTTATAGGTAGTCTCGTAACTAATTATGTTCCAATAGTTTTGTAGATATTACGCAACAAAGAGCAAAAACACAGTCACCTAGCACAGTCCCCTGCCTAGTTATACTAGGCGGGGGCCTTCCCCCCTATCATGATTTATCAGAAAAACACAAACTTCAATTGGCCCTCTTTCAAACCAAAGTAATAGATTCATTTTCTGAGCAATAGTATTTTACATTCTTTAACCAGGTAAGATTATTCAGCAACTGCTTTGAGCATTTAAGTCTGTATGGATGCTCGCATTTTTTATTAAAAAATATTTTCAATATATATTTCTAAACAATTTGAGTAATAAAAATAACCGGTTTTAAAGTGAATTACTTGATCTGGTTTCCAAATAGACGTTATTAAACAAACCAATATTTTGTTCAGTTGATGTAAGAATTACACTTTGAATACTTTTCAAATTTAAATTCTGGGTTTTAAATAAATTGTACAGAATATTTTTCAGCCATAATATGTGATGTTTCGTAAAGTATTTAATTAACAAATGCTAATTTATAAACATTTATTCAATAATTCACTTTTTTTTTAATGTTCTCGTACCTTTTCTCACACAGTAAAGTTTAGGATTTCTAAGTTTCTTAAAATTTCATTGTACACTTCTTTAATGCTGAATATTTGATAGTTTTAATGAAAAAATATTTACATTTTTTTACATAAGAATTTTTCTTACGTGAAATACATAAAAATATGTAGTTTTCAAACGTATTAAATATGAAAAGGAAAACAATTACTCATTTGGTATTTAGTTAATTTATGTTTTTTTTACAATTGGAAACATTTCCTATCTTCTTTTTTTTAAATTTCAAAATAAAAATTGCTGAAAAACTTGAGATAAAATGAATAAAGATAACTCTCCTTTTATACGATTGGCAAATTTTCAATTCTGAATTCAAAAAAGTGTTTTTGTTTTGAAATCATTTAAAGTTACTCAGCTTGTATTTATTATTGTTTTTGTTAATGTTATCATTATTCATGCAATACACCGCCAACTCGACTATTTCTATCCATGGACTGCAGTTTCGAGCTTATTATGCTCTCATCAGCATGGAATACGAAACTAGCCGAGTTGGAGGCAAAAATCCTCTTATAAAGCAAAGATCCTCTGAAATGCATGTTCCTGCCTTTTAGCTCTTGCTTAGGGGCGGTTACTAACTGCTTTATTACCATTATTGTCTAAGTTATCATTTGATGATATAGTAAAAACTTTTGCAGCCAAAAAAGCTCGCAAAATAAAGTTCAATGTTTTCGTTTTTTAATGTGAGTGAAGTAAAGCTGAAACTAAATAGAAATGTATTTAAAATGTTTCTTCATTATTAGTCTTTTATTGAATAATTAAATACTATTTTCTAAAATTCTAATCGATTCATTTTGATTCAGCCCACATATAGTTCGATATCATTTTATTAATCTTTTCACATTTGAAATCGTTATATTATGAAAATAAGAATTTGAAATGCATGAGCGAGCAGTTTTAGAATTAACTTGACATTTTAACTCAAAATCTTTTGTTAACTGATAAGTATACTTTCAAAAAAAAAGTATTAAGCACCCGAGCAAAAATGTATGAGAAAATGGAGCACTGAAACCAATGCTTGTCGGTGGTCGGTCTGGCCCGATATTCAGGTGTGTGAAGAGGGAAAACACCCCCAACCAGCCCCCCACCCCTAAGCCCCCCCCCCCCCCCCACCCCATGTCCTTAGTTATAAATTCACCACATGGATTACATGCAAATCTGATTTTTTAAATCTGAAATGTAAATATAAGACTAAATCAAAAAAAAAAAAAAAAACACATAAATGTAATTACCATTCTCCAGCAATGAGTAAGTAACTCTTAATTTAATTCTAATTCAAAATGGCAATATTAATTTATACATAGTATATAGCTTAGGAAGAGTGAAGTAATTCAATATTCCTAACTAATGGAGAACCAATTCTGTAGTCAAGTTATCTCTTTTCATTATTTGCTTACATTGTAATAATTCAAGCCCATAGATTTCAACAATGAAATGATAACTTGTTAATTTCCATTTCATTCATAATTTATTTCTAAAGTTTTTTATTGATTGGGAAATATATATCTCAAAAATTACATTGCACAACTGCTGTGATAAAATAGAAATTTGCTTCAAAAAAAAAAAAAAAAAAAAAAAAAAAACAATTTGCTTAGAAAATATTTATTAAATGTACTACACAATGTAAAAAATGCACAAGAATGAAACTCACTATTTTTTAAACATGCATGCCAGAAAGAGGGTACGACTATTCTCTTCTTATTTATCTTCCTGTATCTCTCAAAATTATTAGGACTGTACTCTATATTGTATGTCATTAAGCATCTATTAACAAAAAGTAATTTAATTAATAAATTATGTTTCATATGTAAAATTTAATTTTAAAAAATCTATTCTCATAACCATTTTACCTATTATGCTCGTCTTTCCAAGCTATCTGCAACGTATTGTTTACTACTTGAAGAAATCGTATGCTACGTACCTAAGAAAGTATATATTAGTTGTGATTTGAAGTTGATTTTGTAAGAAATAAAACTAGAAAATGTTCCTAAAAAAAGGAAAAAAATGTTAACCTTTTTCAGTTTCCTGCTTTTCTGACATATATTTATCAGTGTTACACTTGGACTGGTCATTCGTAAATGGAATTTCCAAGGTGGTGCATGAGTAAGCTTAAATGGTCCACTCTGATGAGGATCCTAAAGCAAGAAAGAAAAGAAAAAAAAACCCATTAGCAATATAAAAATTAGTATAATAATACAATTTTAAAGCACTATAAAAAATTCTGGCATAATTAAATAAAAAGAATATGAAAAAGAATACATTTATACATTGAAGTCAATTTTAGAAGAAAGAATACAGTTGCTTTATAATCCATTTATAAGTTTGTGAACATGATTCTCTAACTTTAAATTGATCAACACTTGTAAATTTAATATGAAGAGAAACTTATATGATGACACACACACAAATAAGTTTTACGGAAATTCATAAATGAAATTCCATAGATATTATTTCGAATAGATTTACAGACTTAATGATTCTCTAGGGTACATAGTATTTAAGCAAGGAATGTTTCCTCTCCAGGGAGAACCTTTTTCTAGTTTTGCAGTAATATTTAAAAATAGTAAATCTTCCTTTGCTGTGTTTGTCCCTCTCTTTAGCATTCTGTGCAGCAAAAGGCAAAAAATTATTTAAAATATTCTGTTTCATTACAGTTGTAAATTTTTTGAGACCCAAAAGTTTTTAACTACATTTTAAAGTTTGTCATTCATTCACTAATACTTAAATCTCCAGTTGTTGTAGGTTCACTGCCGAAACAATTTGTTAACTCTTTTGCAACAACTTTTTTTTTTTACTTCAGAACAATTTTGGTAGCATGAACTATAAGTAGGGGACACTAGAATGCTGAAACTGAAATGATATATTTTTATAAAAAATCATCTACCTGCTGCAAATGAAAGTACATTCAAAAATATTGTCAGGATTGGTGGGAATGTCAAAGAAGAGTTTCCATTTCAAAAGAATTTTTTAATATTTGCTTAGGACGTATGTGTCCCGTTAGGTTCAAAATGGTTAAACTACATTATGTGTATAACAAACAACTTAGCATAAAACTGAAGTAATTAGAAGGAAGTACCAGTTGGACAGCCAGATATTTTTAATGAGTGTATAAACATATTTCACATTGAAAACCGAAAATCTGCTTCAAAAATTTTCTCAAGTGTATTTTCATGCTTTGTAATGATAGAAATTCTGTGAACAGTTATTATTTTATGTTCTTTTGCTCTTATTTCTTTTAGAATTTTGCTAGATTTGATGCTAATTCCATTAATTTCCATTTAAAATTATCTTAGCTCTTGTAACTTTACATATAGGTTGATTTGCCCGCCATGCACTATTTAACATTGTGTCTATGAGATTGGGGAGAAATCGCTAAATATCGTCAAGCTTGGTAACATTTTGAACCTAACTTCTAATTTGTTTCTTGATAATGAATGTACAACCCATTTAATCTTCTGAAAGCAGTATACAATCCCAGATGAAAAATATGAACATAAACTAGAAATTTGCACAGACGTATATTTAGCAGGTACAAATAGCCGCTGTAACAATAAGTTTTCAGCTTACTCTTTTATGCAGCAGTTGTGCTGGGAAACCTATGTGCTTGTGCTGTGGTTTTGAATTGCTGTTTTTGAGTATATAGATTTAAATATGTGATGTACTGCTGCGTGTAGTGTCTAATGATATTTGCTTCATTGCTGGGTGTTCAGAAAGTGTTGCCTGCTGTATTGTAAATATTTGGAAATAAATTCAGTGCGTTCTTCTCAAGATTGAAATCATCATTTTAAGAAAGTTCTAAGTTGTGCCAGACTTGAAACAGTATTTTAAATAAAAACTTAGTATTATGGAAAATGGAAAAAAAAATAGGAATTTCAGAAATATTAGACTTAAATCTATTATTTTTAAAATGCAAAATGTTAATCATTTTAAGTGTTAAACATTAAACTAGTACACATCTTCTTTCCTTGCCATCTTATATTTCATCTTTACAAAAGAAGTTTTTTTTAATGCAATGGGTAATTATTATTGTCTTTATTGTTTTTCTACATTTCACTCTTCCCAAATCCACTCCTCTAAAAAAATAAAAAAGCTAAGCGGCATTTTCACGCTTTGAAAAACCCTAGCAATATCTATGAGAAGGCAATATCTCTTTTGAAGAAAAGGTCCATTCAAAAAGAAATTGGTTTTGCTTATGAACACTTTACAAAAATCTGATCCTAAAAAACAAACTCTTTAGAAATTTGAAACAATTTTCATACATTGAAAATTACTTCAAAAAACCATACCACAGAAAACAGTCATTTTGTTCTGCATGAAATAATAATTTTTAAAAATGTCGAAAGGTTTGAATGAACATAAATTTTTTACTTAAAGAGACCATACAAATTGGACTGATTTTTTAAGGGGGAATTTTTTTTTCCCTTTTCCTTGCATGAATTGTTAACTTTTAAATAAAAAATAGCTGCCATTTCCAGACCATGACATGAATTTTCAACAGAATCTTCAAATAAACTTCCCAAATTTCGAATGAAAAAACTCCCCTATCACAAAAAGAAATTTGTTTGCTGATATGTTTTAAGACTGCTTTATTATATATTTCTCTATACTAAATTCCTGTTCAATATTAATTTTTATGAATATAAAAGCTCATGATTATTTTTTTTTATAAATGTAGTTTTTTGCAAAATTATTTATTTGGCAAAAATATGAGTTTTGGTTTATAACAAAAAGCCTTTTTATAAAAATTCCACAATATTTTCCAAATTCCAAATTTCACAAACTCCCAAAACAGAACACATGGGAAGGAAATTTAAATGAACATCTAATAAATTGCAAACATTTTTCATGTATAACAAAGGAGTGCTTACTTTTGTTTATTATTTCTCTATCCTTCATTGCTAATGAAGTTTCTTATATAAGTGAGAGTTTTATAACAGAAAGACATAGATAATGAGATACAAAAGAAGTAAATAATGGCTGCCTTGTCGAATCTGATTGAAAAAAAAAAAGTATAGATTAGTGAATCTAAAATTTCACTTAAACGGGGGATGAATGGCGAACTATTAATTTACTAATAAATAAGTACTTAAAAAAAATAGCTTTTTTGCTTTGTTTTTGTAGTTAACTTCTTTTGTTTTGTTTCTTCAAACACATATTATAACAGCCAGAGTTCTAACTTCTGTTCAATAAAAGCCATTTTTGAATTACTAAGTTTTTTTTCTTCCTTTTGTACTTTTATCCA
Organism: Uloborus plumipes; assembly: GCA_038373865.1. Classification (NCBI taxonomy): domain Eukaryota; kingdom Metazoa; phylum Arthropoda; class Arachnida; order Araneae; family Uloboridae; genus Uloborus; species Uloborus plumipes. The sequence continues at coordinate 79,935 of JAXGGA010004413.1, read as the reverse complement.
AAATATAACTGCTAAATTTTATACTGATGGTGCAGCTGAAATTACAAAATAATGTGGCCAACAACAAAATCAATATATATTTTCGCTCTTGCTGTAAATTCATTCATCCCTTCTAAAAATAATGTTTAATTACATTATATTCTTTTATGGCAAATAAAATGTCTGACTGTCATATGACAAATTATTTAACTACATCATGAATGAAATTAACATAACCTACAGAAACAAAGGAATTCTAAGCATACTGCCTTACCCCATGTAAAATAATAATAATAATTATAAAAACACATTTTTCCCCTCCAAAGCAAGAAATGATTTTCAAAAGAAAATACTAGTTGGAGCATTACTTCCACATCTTTCATTAGAGAGAACTGTTGCACAGATGGATATGATGGCTTTCCTAACAAAAGCCAAACAGCATACGGGTTAGTTTTCTCATTATTTACTTCTAAACTTGTCCATCGAAAATCTTCTGCAAAATAAATAAATAAATACATATATTTAAAAATATATATTTTTTAAATAGCATACCACTTAGCAGAATTTTTTTTTACATACCGCATTCACTGTACATCTAAATCAATAGTGAAACTATCAAGCAGTTAGAAATAATAAAAAGAAATCAATTAGAATATAATGTAAAGATCCCGAAAAGCAAAAAAGTATGATACAATAATGATTTTGAGGAAAATTAGACTACACTCGACAGTACAAGCTCAAAACCTTTTAATTCCATATAAAGCTACAAAAACTTCTCTAATTGCAAAGGTCAGAGATATATCACTAAAGCAGGAGCCTCCTATCTGAAGCAAGATAGTTGACAAATCTGCTATGGGCTTCACTACCTTTAGTTTTAGTGTTTTTTTTTTTTTTTTTAACCTGTCCCCATGGAGCAAAATGTTTCCAAGATTGATCCAGCTTTAATGAAGATCTAAAACTCAGCTCAAGTAAAAAGATAATTGGTTATATATATATATATATATATATATATATATATATATATATATATATATATATATATATATATATATTGGCAGTCGGGTGCCCATCCTAATGAGGGTGATGGCACTTTCCTCTCAACTACTGTACAGCCACCCACAAGAATGAGCTCCCCCGTGTCCCAAATTAGAATAAAACCATTGTAAAATAACCCATAAAATTTATCAGCACAGCCTGTACCATGATCCCCCCCCCCTCTGGCATCCTGGGTAGAGACTGATGTGGAGACAGGGTATGAGAAACAATTAGAATGAATGAATTTAACTTTGTGAGGAAAAATGACTTTATTGTGGAAAAAATAAAATCATATTTAAATTATCCAAAACCAAATATTTGGATGTACAAGAAAAGCACAGTTCTACTTTTCTTTCAGTTTTGAATAATCAAAATAAAGTATTTGTAAAAGGTCATTTTCACCATTACACACACACACAACAATCAAACTTTAACATTTTCATTATTTATTGTAATCAAGGAATCCTAGCCAAAATTTAGGAAAGCATAAATAAAATAGAACCACTCAAGATGTGAAAAATGTAGAATTTTATTGAACCAAATTGTAACTATGTGTGTTTAAAGTTTGATTGTTACGTTCGTAACGGTGGAATTGCCCAAAGGGAAATTTTCTCGAAACTTGTCCTACTCCTTTCTTATGTGCATCTCATACCTCCTGCATGCAAAGGAGGTATGGGACAAAAATATTACGATTTTAAAACATGCAAATAAAATCAAGTTTTTTCTATTTTGCTGTTTTCAACACAAATTGACGAATTTTCTATTCGATCATCTTGGTAAGACTAAATTAATAAATTGAAGCAAAAACTGAAATCTGCCCTTCTCTTTCGGACTCCAACCTAGTAATACTAAGAGTCAAATAATTTAATTTAAAACTTGTTGCATATGATACATTTACACAATATGATCATAATATAAACTCTTGAAAACTTTGCAAAATAAAGGTAGTTATACTTACTTCCAGAAACAGATACATTTATGTAAAGATTAATTGCAGCAATGGTAGATGAAGGTAAATTATCAGGATTGTTGTACATAATGATTACAAATTCCTCCCTAAAGAGAATGAAATAATGAAATAAATATTCATCAGAGCAGATATAACATTTGTAAAAGTATTAAAAACTAATTAGTTGCATAAAGCTAAAGTATTTACTTTACTTAAAAACATTTAAACGTTACACAATCTAGTTCCCCTACCAATCACCCCCCCCCCAGCCCCAAAAAAAACCTTGATACACTACACTTGAGATAACATGCTCCAAAAACAAAAAACAGGATGAAACCTCTTGCCTTGAATGCACAAAAGAATTTTTGTGAAGATTATCCCAATGTTTGATAAAAACAAAAATTACTTCAGGAATAAAAATAACTCAAGCAAATGTTAACAGAACTAGTGCTATTAGCTACTTTAATGCCAAGAAATAATTAAATACATTAATATTTCAAAGATCAAAAAGCAAAATCTAACAATGCTTCACACAGTCTTTTAAGAAACTGTTTCATCCCTATCAAATATAAGCTTATTTTTACAAGAAAAAATTAATATTTGAATACGAAATATAACTGTACATACAAAAAAAAAATGTTTTAAGTAAATTCAGTCACAAAACTAAATATTTAAAGAAATTAATACCTATGTCTAATACATTGAGTAGAAATCACACCAAAATTATTTCCATCACCTAAAAAATACACAGCAGATATTAGTAGAATGTAATGCAGCAGGCATTAACAGAATAAAATGTGTAACCAGGGGTCTGTCCAGGATTTTTCACAGGGTCCGTTTTTTGTGAAAAACTAAATAATTTTGTGAAAAATCAAATAATTTTGTGAAAATCAAACAATTTTGAAAAAAAAAAATTGCAAAAAAAAAAAAAAAATTTTTTAATTTAATAAAAAATAAAAAGAAATTTAATTTAATTTCCTCTTAAAAAAGCGTATTAAACATCAAAAATGCGAAAAGTCTGATTCCTGTAGCGGATGCAAAGAGATTGCAGTTTTCAAAGTGATCATTCAAGTGACATCAAAAGCATAAAAACGGAATATAAAATATTTTTTTTGGTGAATTTTTTTTACAATTGCATTTTAAAGGTCTATGGTAAACATATTATTGATGTCTGTTAACACAATTAATGCAAAAATAAAATGGAACGATCGTTTAACATTTAGACTCATAAAAGAACAGTTAATTTTGCTTTAAAAAATTTAAAATAATGATCTGAGCAAAAAATAAAGCGAATTTTCATTTATTTGCCTCCTAATAAAGAGTAATTAGCTTGAAAAGTAAGAAAAATTCGATTTTCATATCGGATGCAGAGATCGCTTTTTTCAAGATGAAAGCATCAGAAATATAAAAACGGTTTTTAATAATTTATTAAAGTCAATTTTAGAGCTGCATTTCATCAGGTTTATATGATGAATGTCATTAATAATCACCGACATATTCGCCAAAAATTCGGAGGAAAAAATACGGTAGGGAAACATAGCAAAACAAACAATACCAGACTTCCAATATTAACAGACGCAAAAATACATTAATTCCTGAATATAACCAAAACACCACCCTTGTAAGCATTAAAAAAAATAATAAATAAATGAAATAAAAAAAACAGATAATTTTCTGCCAAAATAAGGTCAAAACATCGCACCAAAGACGTCAGTTGGAGATAATTTTAATTTTAAATAGCTGATCGCTCTACCCAGAAGCAATCCCATTTTTTCTCCAACCCTAGCTGTCCGTTTGCAGTTCTAAGTTCATTCCGCTGATAATTGCTATTATTATTATTTCCTTTATGTTTAAGTTCATAGCAGGGAGAAAAATCCTTACTCTGCACTTCCAGAGAAATCTATAACAGCAACATCGCAGCAAGCCGCTTTGATTTGCATATGATAAAACAAACAAGCAGAACCATTAAAGCAAAACAACTACCTTTTTTAATTTCTTTAAAAGAAACCAACAAAAAGTGCTACATTTTACACTAAAGATTTCTTCCTTGCCCGAGCATCGCAGGGTAGGCAGGAAGTGCCGACTTTTTTTTTTTTTTTCGCAAAGTTGGCGGATAAGCGATTTCCTTCTTTAACTTCAGAAAAGGTCCAAAAGTTATGGGCATGCTATATAGAAATATGCTATGCCTTATTTTGATTCCAGATTTGCTTTTTGAATGAATAATGTGTGAAATGTACGTTTGTTTGATAGGCATTTTGTGAAGGGTCCGTTTTGCTTGATCGTATTTTTGTGAAGGGTCCGTTTTACTCGATAGTATTTTTGTGAAGGGTCCGTTTTGCTTGATGGTATTTTTGTGAAGGGTCCGTTAACGGACCCGAATTTCCTCTGGCCAGACCCCTGGTAACTACCATTAATTTTTTTGCTACTGTTTTTGAACTTAGATTCACAAACTCAATTTACTATCTTATTTTGGTTTAAAACTCTTATTTTTGTTTTCCATTTCCACAACATATCAATAGGCCTTTGTCATGTCTATCTGTTCTGCATGTTTAAGTTATTTTTTGATATAAATGATCCATTCTCATATTTTTTTCTGTTAGTATTATTTTTGGAATAGTTAGAACTGATATTTTGCTTAGTAGTATTCTAAAACATAATCAGGTCACCTAGTAAAAAAAACAAAGAACTAAACACATTTTATATTTTTAATACATATACACTGAAGTGACAAAAGTCATGGGATAGCAATATGCAAATTTTCAGATGGCAGTAGCATCGCATAGAACAGGTATAAATGCGCAGTGCTTTTACAGAGCTTTCATTTCTGTTCAAGTTATTCATGTGAAGAGGTTTTAACGTGATGATGACCGCACGACGTGAATTAACAGACTTTGAACGCGGAATGTTAGTTGGAGCTAGACGCATGGGTCATGCCATTTCGGAAATCGTTAGAGAATTCAACATTCCCAGATCCACTGTGTCAAGAGTGTGCCGAGAGTATGAAATTTCAGGCATAACATCCCACCATGGACAGCGCAGTGGTCGACCGCCTGCACTTAAAGATCGAGACCGGCAACGTCTGCAAAGAGTCGTAAATTCTAACAGACAAGCAACACTGCGTCAAATCACCGTAGAAATCAATGTGGGACGTACAATGGACGTGTCTGCTAGAACTGTGCGGAGAAATTTGGATTTCTTGGGCTATTCCAGCAGAAGACCGACTCGAGTGCCTTTACTGACAGAACGACATCGCTTGCAGCGACTCTCGTGGGCACGTGAGCATATCGGTTGGTCCCTAGATGAATGGAAAACCGTGGCCTGGTCCGATGAGTCACGATTTCAGCTGGTAAGAGCCGATGGTAGGGTTCGAGTGTGGCGCAGACCCCATGAAGCCATGGACCCAAACTGTCAGCAAGGCACTGTTCAAGCTGGTGGTGGCTCCGTAATGGTGTGGGCTGTTTTTTCATGGCATGGACTTGGTCCTCTAGTGCGACTGGACCGAACATTGACTGGAAATGCTTATGTGCAGCTACTTGGAGATCACTTGCAGCCATTCATGGACTTCATGTACCCAAACAACGATGGGATTTTTATGGATGACAATGCGCCATGTCACCGGGTTACAACTGTTCGCAATTGGTTTGAAGAAAATTCTGGACAATTCCAACGAATGATTTGGCCACCTAGATCGCCCGACATGAATCCCATTGAGCATTTATGGGACACCATCGAGAGGTCTGTTCGTGCCCAAAATCCTGCCCCATCAACGCTTTCACAATTATGGACGTCTATCGAGACAGCATGGCTCAATATTCCTGCAGAAGACTTCCAACGACTTGTTGAGTCCATGCCACGTCGAGTTGTTGCACTTCTCCGGGCAAAAGGAGGGCCGACACGATATTAAGAGGTATCCCATGACTTTTGTCACTTCAGTGTATATGTTTGTGTATGAGTACAAAAAATTATTTAACGTGTCTTGATTTTTAAAAAAAATATCTAAATATTTTTGAAAAATAACTATTAAAAGAGAACGCCCTGCTTTACACTTAGCTAATCATTAACTTCCTCATCATGTCTTCTTTTCAGATAACCATTAAGAAAGAAACCAGTAAATGAAGGAGGAAACTCCTTTTGTACCATATTTTAAGATTGTGTTTTATTATGAGTTGTCAAATATATTATTTTCCTCATACTTGAATTTTTCATTTCCTTGCACTAGTTGGTGCAAAAACTAATGTCACATGTAAATGTAAGTCTTCAAACAAAATCAAAAGTGGAAAAATTCTGGTTCATCAAAAAATATCCAAAAATTAAACTTAGAAAAACACTTTCAAATAGTGGATATGGTTATCTTTGATGAGTAATAGCATCATTGAATATTTAGGGAGCCTATTAGACATACAGAGTCTATCATAGGAATTTAATTACAGAAAATTATTTCATCAGAACCATGCAGCTGGGCTCTTTCCAACTAAGAAACTACCTGCGGAGAAGATAAAGGGACAACATGCTCCGAACCTGTCATCAAAGGTTTGGATGGAAGAATACATTAGTCGAATACAATTTAATATGTTTGTACACACAATTAAAGTGTTTTTTCTTCTCTCAATGTTTATTTTTAGCTGTTTTTCATCTTACTCCATAGAAGGAATCTTCTTACCCCACAGATGGGGTAAGATAACAAAAAGTTTATTTTATTTTTGATGGCATATTTTTTATATTTTAAAATGAGAAACCCCGAGTTTCAATTTTTTAAATTAAATTGAACGTTTTAAAGAAGGCGTGGGTATTAGTTTCGAAATTTCAATTCACATCCTAAGGCGGGAAATTTTTTTTTGAAGCTTAATGTCATCATCTTACCCCGCTTTACCCTACATTAAAGCTAGAAATTTGCTCTATGTGGCTTCACTGTAAAATTGCACGACTGTACATTTAAAGCAAAATTCAGAGGTGTACTAACAGTACCAAGAAAGAGAACTTAAGATATTGATACATCAAAACATTTACGGTAGGATTGCTTTCCCAGTTTTTAATGAAAAAAAGATATTTAAAAACAAAGCAAGCAGTAAAAAAAAACATATCTAACTTTGGACAGTTACATTTCAGCAACACAAGTTATTTGTATTAATATTTTAAAAGTATTTCTATTTAAAAAAAAAAAAAAACTTATATTGGGTCAGTAATCTTATTTTTAAAGACATAGTTGTTGACATCTGTTTTATGAAACTGTGGTTTATATTTAAATACCATAATAAATAAGTTAACATTTTCTTATGCTAAGAATTAATATTTGTAAAACTTTTGCATATTTTACAACCATGGTTATTTATTTCATTTTACATACCTTTTTTATTAATACTGACAGTCCTCAATTCACTGCAGAGCTTACTCAGGAGACTCAGTGCAGCATACACAGGTTTCTTGATGAACTCCACATATTTAGGTATAGTGTTGTTAACTTGAAAACGAGCCAAAAGTGTTCGCTCAGTAAACTGATTTGGAAAGAAGCTCAAAAATGCATTGTCATTGCTAAGTAAACTAAAGTTCACATTTATATTTTTTTGCCCATAATAAAACTCAACATGGTTAAAGACATTCTGTAAATAAAGTTTGATAAATTAGTGGTGAATAATATTAAAATGAAATAAAATACAGAGAATTTTTAAGGATTAGAAAATTCTACAGCAAATTAACATAGCTAAAACTACAAAAATAAATACATAAAACAAAAGAAAATAAATAAAATAGCATATTAAACACTAACTTTCAGGCTAAAAGTAATACAAACAATAATACAATTTTAAAAACAATAATAAAGAGACAAATAAAATGATACAAATTGTTGAGCTTACAAACAGAGATGATTTGTGGGAAGTCACGGGAGGTCACTGCGATCTAACATAAATTTCATCATTCCACAAATTTTCACCGAGTGTTAGGAAAATCTGGGGACAGTAAAGGAATAATGCAATTTCTTAAAACTTTTTTTTAAATTTTAGTTCTTTTTTTTAATATTATCTAATGACCCTTCTCATTAGACGCAGCTGTGTATGCATGATTATAATTTATCATTTAGTAACATTTAGAAAAATAAATGTGGTAAAATGAGCACGTCCTTCTCCCAAAATTAGAGTTTATGGCACTTCTACTTACAAAGCAAAGGTAATCACTTTTTACCAGTAAATTAAACAACCAATTTAATATGCATTGTTATGCTCAAATCTTTCATAGTACAAATACCTTTTATTCACAAAAGAAATGTTACACAAGGTTCTAACGGACCTAAGAAAAGGGTAAGCAGAGGAAGAGTCTTAAGCCTTCTTCAGGCTCGTCATTTAGGGGGTTAGGGAGGTCAATAGTTCAGCTTTTAAGAGACATAAATGTAATTGCATATAAGAGGGAGTGCTTTTTTTGTTTTTGGATAACATTTGCATTATGTTTGCACCCTTTGACCTGCCTGGAAAATTTTGAAATAATGCATCTGACCTTCTTGCACCCTTCAATATTACCTTCTTCACGTAGCTAATCATTATAGGATAATGTATTTACATGAGGATTTTTATCATTTCACTTCCTAACATATTTATGCCCAAGAGGTCTGGAGCAAGGGTTACTTACCCATCGTTAACAAACATCAGGATTGAAATGTGTACAAAATGCCTGAGAAAAAGCGCTAGCTAAGATTTTGTGAAAAAAAACATATTTTCAATCTTGAAATCTTATTTTGTCTAAAAATGTAGAAAAATAAAAGAACAACAAAATTTAACAATATTCAGTTACACATAGTTATACATAGTTGGAAAAATGCATTTGGAAGAACACACCCAGAGGCGTAGCAAGGTCTGGTTGCATCCGGGGCGGGTTCTGCTAGTTACCTTGTGCACACAAAATCAATGAAAATCTCTTAAAACCTGCTGTGCTTTTTTTTTTTTTTTGATTGAGGAATTAAAGCATTATGATAACTCCTCTGAAAAGTTTATTTCACGAATGAAAATATGCGATTTTTTAAAAATAATTTTAATGGGGAAATAAAGCAAACTTTTTGTTGTGCATCTACTAAGTAGCACATAACTTTCACTTATTTTCAATTTTATATAATTTGACGAAGATGTAATTATTTCCGTAACTTATTTTCTAGCAAAGGATTTATCATGTCAATTTCGAAACCCCTGTTAGACAAGGACCCCAATAACTGAGTCAGATCCTAAATCTAAGAGCTAAAAATAGAAAAAAATCTCTAAAATTTGAAGATATTTCTTCCCCCCCCCCTCTTATTTCTCTATAAAAAGGGGACCTATACTCGCATTGGCGCTGTTTTGCCCAATGAAGATCTGTAGACTGTTTATTTTGAACTTAAACATCCTCTTTATAGTTTATATTTAAATTTTTTGGTCTTTCGACCACTTTTGAATCCCCCACTGCTGATGAGCTCTGGATTAAACCTATATATATATATATATATATATATATATATATATATATATATATATATATATATATATATATCAGGCACGTGCCGTGAACGAATGCCTAGGGTAGGCAGATGAGATGATTTGTGGAATAATTAATACATATGTTGAAAACGCAAATGATATTAACCGTGTAATTGAAACAGTATGAATAAAATTGATATTTAAGTATTCCTTAGTATAAACATACTGTACAAGGATATTTATCGAATTCTATATAAAATACATTCTTCTTTCTTCCGTTGTGATGAAAATATCCGTCACTTTCATAAAAATTGAAAGCGGGGTCTTTTCTAATTTTGTTCACTTTCTTTTTCTAAAGATATCAAAACAAGAGATGATAGAATGCTCTTAATTCTTTTTATGGCCGAAAATATTCAATCTACAGAAACAATTGCGGCTGGTATAGTAAAAATTAACTGCAACAACACTAGTTTCTGGAAACAGTTGTCTCAGTTCATGTTTCAAAACTAAAATCAAGCACAATTTTTAGACTTTTTTCACAAAAAACTTGTTCCCATTTATACATCTGCTAAATCTGCTATCCGTTTTATAATGTCAAAAAAGTTCCCGCACTTTTTTGCTTGACTGTAAATGCATCCTTATCAGCATCAAAAGCTAATTTTTGAAATTTACTTCCATACACTAATGACATGAATTTTTCAGTTTTCTGTCGTCTTTAATTTTTAAGTATTTTTTCAAAAAGTTGAAATGGAACAACTATCCTGAGGTTTCAACTTGAGAAACAATATGACAAAGAAGAAACGAAACATTTGAAAATTACAGAAACATTTAATAGAAAGCATAACACCACAGAAAAAACGAATCGTAACGATGCGCAGAAGCGAGGACTACGCATAGAGGCAGTTTTCATTCTGCCTCTGCCTGCGCTTTGGCTGACGCGAAGGGGGAAAATGCTGCGGCACGGGGGTGTTTAGGATGGAGAGTATTGTATAGATGGGGAGGTAGAAAAGCAGCGCCGGTCACTGCTTTTCAAGTAAACAAAAATGGGAAAATTCCATTTTTTTTTCTTTTTGGCTGTTCTTGCTGTGTAATACCTAAATATTTTTTTTCCAATCAACGTATTAAATGTCATTGAATGAAGTGGGGAGGTTGGTATGTTTTCTTCATGGGTAGGCACTGCCTACCTTGCCTACCCAGACGGCACGTCCCTGATATATATATATATTATATATATTATTTACAATTACAATATTTTATTACAATAATATAATAAAATTGATAAAAATAACATGACATATTGGTAAAAACTTTTACTTCTTTTAAATAAATCCTGGATACAGGCAGTTTTTTTATAGTTGCAAAAATATTAAAATATGCATTTTGTAAATGCTTTCCTATTGCCAGACCCAAAAATCTGGTGATAGCCCTGCTCCTTGGGTTTGATTCCACCTAATAACTAGCTCTTTCAACCTTTCCATCATTTTGGATATTTTTTAACCCAAGAAATGGCTCTATTGACATTCACAAAAACACTTTGAAATACAGCAAGAAAAAGTAAAGCAACAAAGAGTGCAAGAAAAGTCTCTTTACCCACCATTAAAAAAAAACAATAATTAATAAATAAAAGAGAGAATTGAAAATTTTAGGTTTATTTTTAACTGTTTATCTTATTCATTCATAGACAAAATCATGGTACTACAGCAAATATTAAAGTCCATTAAAGAAACCCTCTTTAAAATATTACATAATAAAGTATTCACAAGACTTTAGTTTAAAAAGTCAATAAAAGCATACCCCCCCCCCCCCCCGCTCAAATAAAAAGAGACAAGTCTTTAGAAAATTTTGAGCCGAACAAATATTTTTTAAAAGCTGGCATCACTGACATCGTGTTTTAGTGAATCAAAACAGTAGTTACTAACTTCGAGATTCCTTTTGTTATCTTTCTCTAAATGACTAATGTTGACTTACTAAAAAGAGGTAGAAAGGTGAAAATAAAGTTTACAAAATTGCACAAAATGTATCATTTTACAAATGAGGAATTATTTCTAAATACCGGTGTCTCCGCTTAATCCGATAACGGATAAACGAATACCACGCTTATACGATTAAAGTATCTCGGAACCCAATATTTCCCATGCCATAGACGCAATGTTAAAGATCCCCGCTAAATCAAATACCCCGCTTAATCAAATAATATTTCTTGGAACTGACAGTATTTGTTAAGGCGGGGCCGACAGTATATGCTTTATAGAAAAAAGAAGATAAGAACAAGCTGTTTTCATTTTGAAAAGTGATCCGTACATACATATATGCAAAAATAATGTAATTTCAAAGAGCAGAAATTAATATTTATTTTCCTTAACAGTGACTTAGTTATTTTCACAAGACACTTCTAATAAGAGAACTAAAGTCAACATACTTCAACAACCATAGCAGCATAAACAGAATCTCCCCTCCATTCTTCTGGAAGAGCCCAGTTCTTCATAGGATCTGCCTCACTAAAGTTTGAATGGTGAAATGATTATTCATACATTATGTGCTATACTAATTCAGAAAAACAAGATCAGGAAACAAAGATTTAATTATAATAATAAAAGATTTTTAAACAATCTGAAATATTTAGCACTAAAATTTCATTTCTATGTACCAAACACAAAATATAACTTCTTAAATATTATAGCTTTCTATTAAGCCCAAACCAAGCTTCCCATTTAATAATCATCTTATAGCTTTGTATTATACAGGGTATCCCAGTTAAATGTTTCATAACTTCTAGAAGGTGAAGGGTGCATCCTAATGACTCAAAGTTATACAGCAATTAGGGGTCGGAAATGCTTTCCCAACGTGATGAAATTTGACTATGCCGGAAGCTATTTGGAGCTCCTTGCATGGAAAATGTGAGCTGTGCATTTTTGCTGACAGAAAAAACTTTGAACTCTTACTTTGACCCATGTACCTTTTGCTTAAGATTTTCCAATTATGGTCATTTTTTATGGTGCTTCTGTGTACATCATCAGTTTAGAAAAGCATTTATAACCCCTTATGTTGATATGATTTCAAGTCGTCAGGATGCACCCTACCCCTCCTAGAAGTTCTGAAACAGTTAAGTGGGACACCCCGTATAATGCACCCTGCAATAACTTTTATACAACGTATACCTACCGCATGGACTGACAAGGTATGGGAGGGGGAAGTAATTAAATACACTTATATAATACTATACTAGTGCAATTATACACCAGACTAATTACACTAGTATAGTATCACTGAAAAAGAAATGTTCAAAAGGCTTGCACTTTTTCTAGAGACACTAGGCAGAAGAAAGCACTAAACCAATTATTTATGGCAGTCCAGAGACTGCCATTTCATGCTTATTAGCAATCATTAGTCTAGAATGGCCATTACATAGCTGGAGGTAGTAAAACTTTCATTAAAGTATAATTAAATTCACACTAGGAGAAAATTAATTTAGCACACCAGCAAGGATTAATCAAACCTAGTTTGCAGACCCTTCCGTTTGAGGCGGGAGTGGAAGGGGGTAGTAGCAATATTATGTGACTATTTAAAACTTTTATGTACTACCAGGTATTTCAATAACACAAAATTTTCATGACTATTTGGAACATTTTAACCTTTTGGATCCGGGCTTGTTCATATAGAAATTTTTCTTTCCACCCAGGTAGTACGAGAGTTGAACCGCAGATTTCTTTTCCATTGAAAAGAGAAGGTATAAACTGTCGTACCAGACATATGAAACCTTGAAAAAATCCCCGGCTCCAAAGGGTCCGAGTGAAAATTTCAACCCTGTCCTCAAAAGAAAAAAGACTTAAGGTACAACATGTGTACCGCCTGGTTCCTAAAGGTTAAAAAAGTTGACTCGTTTTAAATGCCCTGGGTGTATACATATGCTTTCTAAAGAAATATATTTGGTGTTATGCTGTAACCAATGAAACTATCACTAGGGCTTATAGAATACAATGAAATGACCCTCAAAATTGCCTTGGCAGTGATTTCAAAAGCTTTACTTTTTTCAGTAAAAAGGTGAATGAAGTTGGAAAGGAAATGTTTCTGAAAGAGTGAAATTTATAGCAATGAATAACTGTTTGTCTTTCTGTTTAAATAAGTTGTGCATTTTAAATTAATTTTTAGCCTATTTATCGAAATTGTTTATTTAAATTTTTTAAAGTTATTGTTTGACAATAGTTGAATATTCTCAATGCATAATTAGTACATCACAGCACCTTATAACTTCATGTATATATGTAAAAACCATGGCACTGCAATTCTAATTGCCCAAGTTTTCCTTGGCAGGCTTTAGCTTTCAGCAAAACATTATAGATACTATCAATGACATTATAACTTAGTGTGCAGGCATCATAATTAGTAAAAATTATTTAAATGCATTTTTATCCTTTATCAACTATTATGTGGAAATACACATCACATGGAAATTAGTCACTTGCAGCACACAACTGCATCACCCTATTTCATCAACATCAAACACAGTTAACTGTATTTAAATTTCCTTCATCTCAGATACACACAATATGCACATGTGTCAATTTCAAAGTCTTTTTGACAAAATAAGAGGGGATATAATACACATCAATATTTATTATGGAAAATAAAGTCACATTTCAATCAAAAGAACAGAAATTCAAATTGAGATGTCTAAGCCGAACTATCAGGTATCCAAATGTAGAATTAGTTCAATGAAACCAAAAGTTGCTAAGACACAAAAATAAAAGGCATGGCTCGCAAGAATCAAAGGAGCTGCTCAGGGTTCTATGGAGTACAGTGTTTTAAAATTCACTCAATAGATTGAAGGACAAGCACAATCAGGCAGAAATGCAGCAGTAGATTATCACTCAGCTGCAAGAGGATTTGGATCATATTACTAAGTGGGCAGACAAGTGGGGCATGGCAGTAAATGTTGGGAAATGTCAAATGCTGCATTTAGGTCATGGAAATAAGCATACAAGCTATTATTTACAGGGTTCAGTTATTAGTAAGGCAGAGAATGTTATGGATCTAGGTGTCTTAATAAATCAAGACTTCAAGTTTAGTCAACAGTGCAGCATAGCTAGTATCAAAGCCAATAGGATGCTAAGGTTTATAAATAGATCTATTTCAAACAAATCTAAGAAGGTTCTTCTGCCTTTATATAGAAGTTTGGTAAGACCTCATTTAGAGAATGCTGTTCAGTTTTGGTCTCCTTATCTTAAGAAAGATATTAATTTATTCGAAAGGGTACAAAGGAGGGCTACAAGTTTAGTGAATGGATTTTCTAATTTAGACTATGATTCCAGACTTAGAATGCTTAACATGTATAGTCTTGAGCAAAGGAGAACCAGAGAGGACATGATTCAGTTGCATAGGCAGACTTACGGGGCTGCCAAGGGGTGCCCCGCACCCCCCAACATTTGCTTAAATTTTGAAAAAAATAAATTAAGCGTATTTCATCTGGAAACAGTTTGGAAAATAAGTTATGTTTTTTCATAGCTACAATTCAACTTCATTCACTAGAAAGAAAACCCAAAAATACAAAATTTTATGTACTTCAAAGTTCAGAGGCTCTTAAAGTCCAGACTTCCACGGACTCCCTATTGAAAATTACTACTTTACGTCCCCCCCCCCCCCCCCGCTTGATTAGACAACAAGGAAAGCTTGAAAAGCTTAGGAAAGCTTGATTAGACAACAAAATTTTTTGTTTTGATCGTCCCGGGAATTCGGGGGGGGGGGGGGCAGAAACCTCGGTTTGTTGCACCCCCAGAATTCACAGCCTAAATCCGCCTATGTTCAGTTGTTTAAATTTATCAAAATGAAAGATGTTATAAGATTAAATTTTTGCACGGAAAGCAGGACAAGGGGTCATTGTTATAAACTGTTTAAATCTCAGGCTAACCAGGAAATTCTGAAAAATTACTATTTTAGCAGAGTAGTGGGAACTTGGAATAGTTTACCGGAAGAGGCGGTAAGGAGCAATGGAGTAGATAGCTTTAAGAGGGCCATTGATCTTCATTGGGGTCTATAATGTGACTAGGACCAGCCCAGTTGGGCCCAGAACCTGTTGCTGGTCGTTTCATTTGTATAATAATTCATCTTCACCTCAATGAGTAAAATTATCCTCTTTTTAACCAAAACCTAGAAACATTTCACTACATAACGAAAAATGCCCAACAGTGTGTTTGTAAACTTTTAAAAACATAATAGCAATATCATTAAATATTTATTATGAAACACAAAAACTTTGCAAAGCTAATTAACTTTAAGGAACTCTTTCAACCAATTTCATACTATCAAATAATTAATTAAGAATTAAAGAAATAAATTTTTAAAAGTCAAAATTATATATACCTGTGAAGGGTTAGCTGACAAGAACGAATTTTTCTGAGAATGCATTGCACAATTTAAGAATTAATTTAATAAATATCAACTTACTCGTTATAGAAAGGAATGTCCTTCAATTCAGGGAAATGCTGTTGAATATACTGAATAGTTTCCATTTCATCAGCAACAATATGATTTATACTGGCATTACCCTACAATTTAAATATAAAAATTAATGCAGTGAAACTTAGTAATAACATTATTCAAGAGACCATAATATTCATGCTACAATTCATGAATTTTATTTATTGAAAGAAAAAAAAATTAAGATAAACCAATTTTTATACTTTTCAGTAATGAGTAAGAACAATTTTGTGCTAAACTAATTAATGACCAGTGACAGCGTACAAAATTGAATAAATATATAAGTAAATAAATATATTTTTAAAGAAAGATGAAAAATACAAAAATACTCAGCAAATAAAACATTTAAGCAATTCAAATAAAAAATTTATTTTAAAAAATCATGATAATTAACAGGGGAAAAAAGAAAAATTTCCCCAGATTAGCTGAAGAACTACTATTTGGCATTGCAGATTGCAGAGTTTAATACGATCGACATGGATTTTATCTTTCGGGAGAAAAAAACCTTAGTACAGAATGGAGAGAAATATGGTCCCCCAGTCTAGTGTCCATTTCATTTCAATTGAGTGTTAAAAAAGAGCAAAAATATTTAGGGAAATTTCAAAATCTGATGGCCAAAAAAAAAAAAAAAAACATCCTATTATGCAGGTGAAAACATAAAATTTACTTTGCAAGATATAGATTGCATTTTAGAATGCAATTTTGTATGCAAAAATGTTTAAAAATGTGACACAAATGTGGATATTTTTCAATGTCTTCTTTCTTCTCCTATGTACCTATCATTTCCTGTACACCTTAAATTTCTCCATCAATGTTAGCATTAGAGAAGAAAATGAGATGTCAGAACAGAAGAAATTAAAATCTAATAATCATCATCTTCAGAAGAAAGAACATCAAACTTTCTATCATTGCAATTAAAATCTTTTCGAGTTCCTAGAATCACTTTCTCTTAAATTTGGAGTTTCACCCCTTTTAATTAACTGTGCCATTTATACTGTGAGTTTCCTGGGACAATATGCCTTGATAAATAGCAGGGTAAAATATATTTTAAAATAAGAGACTAAGCCTTCGCTTACAGTGTTTTTTGAAAGATAAACGAAGAACTTTGAAAATCTATTTTTTAACTTTTTAGCAAAAATTTTTTACAGCAACAGTTTTTTCTTCCTCATACATTTAATATCCCTACTTGCACCAGTGCCGGCATTGGTGACATGAATATAAGATTAATAATTTTAGTGATGCAGTTTGTCGCCGTGTACTTCATTAAATTTTATCTTTTGAAACCAAGAATTGAAAGTACACCCCCTCTCACCTTCCTGCCAGTACTCATGGGCATGATATTAATATTTGTTGTGATGTACTGTGTATTATAACACAGTGTATTATAAGTTTTAAACATTTTTGAAATGAAAACTCACGTAAGTCAGAACTCAGTTTTAAAATGTATCAAAAACAAGAATTAAAAAACAATGCATTTGTGATAAATATTCATAATTCGTGATATCCAATCTCCTTTAATGCAGATTGGATATTATGAACCTACTAAAACACTGTTACACAAACTGTTATAAACAAAATTATTTTCCTGTTACATCAACATTAAGAGCATTAAGTATAATTTTTCTTCTGATAAAAATATTTCAAAAACATTACAATAAGATAGAAAAACTTTTTTTAAAACCTTTTTGTGAAAGGAAATAAAATTTATTCTTATTCCCTTTTCCCCAGTAAAGAAATTTTTTCCGTGTGAGCAGTGATCTAGCAAAGCCCAACATAGGGGAGAATGTCCAACTGAAGGAACATGACAAGAACCACCTGGTCCACCTAATCGCAATCTGTTATTGGCAAGTCTCAAACCTTCTGAACAAGCATCATAATAATTCAAAAATCCTGAAAGAGTAAGCACAAGTTGAAACATGAAATATATGTTAAAATTTTTTAAAAAGGTAAGTGTGGAAAAAATAATTAAGGATATTTATAAAATTAAACAAAAGAACACTAAACACTCTTGCAAACTGAAACTTGAAAGCATATATATAGAGGGGGAAAATTAACTATTTGAAAAATGCCTGCATTTTTTAGGAAATAGACATAAATGTATCTTAAGTTTTTGCACCTAGTTTTTGAAAAAACTTCAAACAAGGAAATTTCTACTTTTGCAGGTTGAAAGTTGTGTCATATTGTAGAAGTATTTGCTATATCGGGAAAAGAAATGACGCTTGAAACATTTACTAGTTTTGCTACAGTATGGCAAAATAATGTCCATTATCTAATTGAAGTTTGAAGGAAAAATTTCTAGCTTTGTAGGAATTTTCATAAGAGATGTAGGATTTTGTAGGATAGTCATAAGAATAGAAGGATTTTGTACAATAGTCATAAGAATAGTAGGATTTTGTAGTATAGTCATAAGAATAATATTCAATCATGAATAGGAGGTTTGGGGCTTTTCTCTAGTAATTTACCAAAATTTAAGTCTCTGAAACATAGATTTAGGGTATATTTGGTTGTTTTAAGACTCCGTCACGACCTCCATCTACGCACTTCTTGTACCTACGCTTACATTGAGTATGAGTCAAATGAAGGAGAGCCATTTTAACTAGAAGAGATTCTTTAGTTGTTCATACTTTAATATTATTTAGTTGGAATGTTTTCTCTGATAACAGACGTTATAAATTATCACATATGTATGTGTTTTTTCAGTAGGTTTCTCTTTCTAGATTCAATGAAAAACAATAAGTTGGACTAACAACTACTTAATTGTCTTCAAAACGTTATTTTACAGTTGAGACAAAAATTATTAAAAAAACCCATCTTAAAATAGAAATTAGCAAGTAAAATTAGAATTACATCATATTGAACTACCTCTTTACATTAATGTCAATTAATTTAAATAGAAGTCCCAAGTGCAATTAAAAATCAATAATAAATTAAAGTGCAAAAAAAAAAAAAAAAATCCTACCCTGCACTGTAAAATTCAGGTTATCAAAATCATGGTGATCAGGTTCATTCCATGTTTCAAAATTCCATTTAGTCACATAATCTATTCCATACAAAGCTATAACAGAACAAAAAATTTAGTTTTTTCGAAAACATTTTAACTCCTTATACATCAAACCCCCATTATCAAGTCACCCTGAGGACTGTCTACAAAGAGTAGTCTTAATCAGGGTGACATTTTCACAGTAATAGTTTCAATATACATATTAAATACTTTATAATAAAATTATAGATTTAATAAATATATAATTGACATTATTAATTAAAATCAACAAACATATTTTTGAGTTATTGATAGACACGGCTAAAACCATAAAACAAAAATACTCTTCACATACTTGTTTCATTTCACTCAAAATACTTTCCAAAAAGGTGTTGCTTATTTCTTGATTAAGAATTTAAACAATCCTACTTTCTATAAAGATGATTTTCAAGCAAAAAAAGAAGAAAAAAAAAGCTCTACAGTAGCTCGACAGCAGAGAGAAATAAAGTGATTAAAGAACTTCTCACTTTTGACCACAATCTGAGCGTCCTTAAGACCAATTTCCAGCTTTTGAACATTGTATAATGTATTCTAATTATCTTCTATACTTGTAGATTATATAGGAAATAATTAGAATACATTCATCAGTCTTATAAGAGGTTTACTCAAAGGAGAATGCTTTCAATGACCAACTGTGGGCTGTGGGTAACTATATTTTCATATTATTGTGCTAGTTCCTTAGTTTAGTTACAAAATCTATATGCTCCTTGTGCAAACAATACAAGGGAAGCCAACCACACTTTTTTTGTGCTCATCTGAAGCTGAGCACGTCAAATAAAACTGCGGCTCATTCTTTGCTTTCTATTACTACTAAAGTATAAGGCTTAATATCTGCTATTTTCAGAAATGATGTACATCCTCAAGTGTAACTTATCAATATGGCATGTATAAGATATAATGACACAATTATCTTCTCCCTTATCAGAAATTTTTGAAATAATTTTTGGCAGATGGGTGATTTAATTTTTTGAGAACTGTCAGTTGAAGCTTTGTTTTTGTGACAAAAGTTGCAGAACAATCAGTCTCGAAAAATTCATAAAATATGAATTTTTTGAAGTGTCCCAGTACTATTGGTCATATAGTGTATACTAAGCAAATGGAATGTTTCAATTTTCGTACCAAAGCATGGTGAACTTAAAGAAAATAATCATGAAAGACAGGTAAAAAAAATACTTTAAATTACTTGTTAAAAGAACTAATACTAAACATTTCCTTCTACTTTCTGCCTATTAAATTAACATTCTGTAAATCTGCATGACACAAGTTGCAACATTCTGCACACGAGATTTTATCTGAAATGAAAACGGGAAGGGGGGTGGTTGCTCTATTTCTTTTATAAACCTCAATGCAACTTATACAAACATAATTTTTATAGTACAGATATGTTTTATATGCAATGGCCATATTATTACCCTACTTTATATGAAAAAGCACATCAGTACCACCAACTGGAGTAACTTTGGCTTTTGCGGATAGCATAGACTCAACAAACGAAACAAGATTATATATACTGTATTAGGCATAGAAGAGTGATTATCACTATTTGTTTCAACAGCCAAATAGGAGGCAGCATTGGCATGACTAATTCTTACTGGTAATATTAACTGAGTTTTGGTTTGTTGGGCCAATGTTACACCTAAAGGCCAAGGTTACCTCACTTGATGGTACCTCGAGTTTCAAAAATGTATTAAAAGATCAAAAAATATATACCAATGTAACGCATAGCAGTAGCATGTATTAGGTCTCTCCAAGCATACACTTGAGTGATATTCTCAAAATCAGAAAAAAAATCTGATGGATTGCCCATAAGTTCAAAACCAGGATACAGGTCATTTTTCCATAGATCAAAAATTAATTCATCAAGATGTGTAAAATTGTAGACAGCATTTAAATTTGGCAAAATTCTAAAAAATATACAAAATAAGGGTTTGAAGCATGTATCTCTCAGTAAGTTATGTATTAATTATATGCTTAATCCATTTGTACGAATGAGCCATCTTTGACATTTTACTCTCACTTGGCTCCCAGAATTTCAAACTTTGCTTTGGCATATATTTGAACATAAAGAGCCACTGTACTAAAATATGAAATATCAACTTTCCAAAAACCTTTCTTGTATTTAAAAAATGATGTTTTGCAGGTGTTGAAAAAGTGACCATAGGGTCACCTCCACAACACATATGAATTATTATTTGTCAAGTACACAATTTATTTAGAAAGTTGGACCACACACAAGCCATAATAGTTCTTTATATTCTAAAAAATACAATTAAAAGCCACAGTTTATAGAGAATTAAAAACAGTGCTATTATATGCTTAAAACTGTCAGGTCGTCTGTTCAAATGGATTTAGCATGCATCAAAATTAATTCAAATAAATTTGAAAGAGGTTAGAAACTTTTGGAATATAATGACACAAATAAAATTTTTTAAACTTCACTAGGGTTGACACCGTAGGCATGGCGAGGTAATTTATTGAATTGAGGTAATTCATTGGTTCAAATATTAGTGAGTATGGTAAGTATGTGGTGTAAACTTACTATAGCTCAAGAAAGGGTATCTGTACATCACAGCTGTAAATAAAAACTAAAAACAAAGTTTAAATATGAGCATTTTGATGTACAGTAGAGAAAAAAAACGGGATGTCAGAGACCATCACTATCGTGGATGTATGAATTTCCCAGTTTTCTGGATCTCTACAAAATACTGCTTGTGAATTATTAATAAAAGTCAAATTTCTATAATAAATGACAATGCATCTTAAAATATTAAGAAAATACAGTCAAATCTGGTTATTAAGAAAATCTCCCTGTGTCGAAGTTTTTAAATTTCCCTGCATTTACAGCATACGTTCTATGTTTTCTTCCATGTTTATATCAAATTAGTTTTCCCAAAAACCTCTACATTCCGAATTTATGTTACAATCATTTTTGAATTTGATCCTTAATGATCTTTATTAACAATAAAACTTTAGAAAAAAAAACGTATTCCTTCTAATATCAGCGGTCATATTGTCCTGCAGGTCTTGTGAAACATGCAAGCCCATGGGAAATTACGTGTAAGGAGTGAGTTTTTTTTTAAATTCCATCCATCAGGAAACTGAGAGGAGAGGAAGTATTACTATACTGTGATAAAACTTCCTGACTTTTACTTTCGAGTCATGGAGAAGTTGTTTTGCTAGCTTCTGTGAATATACCTTGTACTTAAGTCTAAATTGTCTCGATAGAGGATGAAATTAAAATCTAAACATTGTTAAAAGAAACAACAATCACTGAAGGATAATTTTTGTACTAAAAGATTTAATTTACTCTTGGATGATTAGTAAAACAAGTAATCACAATTGATCAGGCAGTAAAATGTTCATCAATATAAATTGCAAAGAATCTATTAACTTTGACTTTGCATCAATAGCTACAAAGTATTTCTGTGTCTTGAAATCTCCTTATCTAGAATTTTTCTTCTGTTCCTTGAAATTCAGGACAGACAGGCTCAACTGTTGTTCATTAATGCTAATCAATTTCTCAAGATATTAAAATATATTTATGCTAGAACAATTCAAAAGCCTAAAACTTTAAAATATTTACAAGATTCTCAAAAAAAAAAAAAAAAAAAAGGAAAGCAGTATTCGACAGTAAAAGTTTTAAAAAGAAAGAAAATAAAATATAAGCAATTTTATGATAAGAAATTACTTGTTTTGTGAGCGCTTTTTTCTTTTCTGTGAAAGTTTCATTTTTGGGATTAAAATATTTACTAATTGTTGGTTTGGTATTGAATTAATATCAATAAAAGTGTGTTTGCTTAGGTTCTTGCAGCCTTAACACAGTCTTTCAATTAACGATCTTCAGATTTCAAGCAATCAACTGGAAAATTATCCAGTTCAGTATACAGCGTTTCTCACATTTCACATTGTCACTTTTCTCTGGCTTTTAGGGGGCTTGGCTTTTAGAATTAATGCTTTTCATTATTTTTTTCTTTTTGACACACGTCTGTATTTTGACCAAAAGTGCCAGGTATGTAGATAACTTAGTTATGAACATAAAAGCATTTATAAAAAGAGTAATCATAAAATTAATCAACAAAATAAATGATAGATATCATAAAAATAAATACTGAAAACCAATATCATAAATATTTTGAGCAATATACAACTATTAAAAGTGCTGAAAAATATGGCTGAATACAAAACATACCGTATTTGAACTAAATCTAACATCCAATGTATACGAATCACTTCAATTCCATTGTGAGGTAGAGAGCCAATATGAAATAAATTTTGTTTCATGTCTGCTGATAACAGGAATTTAAATGAGTCCTTATGAGGATCAGGAGGGCTATAAATAAAAAGAAAACATGAAAGTGTTTAGTGTTTTATATAAAAATCAAATAAACACAATAAAAGAAAAGAAAATATTTTAAAAACAGTTAATGAAATCAGTAAGCAAATACAATATTTTTAGCGAAGAAAATACAGTAGACGTATAAAATATTGATATTTTAGAGAACACATAAATACATAAGTAATTTAAAGACAGAAAAATCATAACACTCAGGAGAGCAATTGTCTCTGAATATGTAATATACATCAGTACCTCTTGTTTTATTAAATATCCGTTAATTTAAGTAATAATAATAATCTGAGAAGTAAATTCAAAAGGAAACAAATTTAAGATTTATAAATACTATCAGACCTTTGCAATGCATTCACGCTTGACAGTGCAAAGTTAAAAATCTATTTTTTAAGTGATGCCTAACTTATGAAGTTTGATAACAAAATCAGGAATTTATGGTATACCCGACCCCCCCCCCCCCCCCACACACACACCAAAAAAAAAAGCTTGAGAAATAATATATGACTAGCTGATCCGCGCAAAATATTCGCATTTGACAGAAAGAACTCAAAAACCCTTTTTTAAAGTAATTTTTTGAATAACAGTAAAATTGTGAGTTGTTTGATTATTTTTCCCTGTGACAGCGGTGAAAAAATCTTTAAAATTTTGTCTTACTTTTGAAGCTCGATGACGTATTACAGTAAGTAAAATATGATCCATACTAAGGATGCACCTATTAATTGACAGTACCGATTAATTGGCCATAATTCACACAAAAAATATTTTTAAAGAATTATTTTTTAAAGTATACCTTCACCAAGAAATTTTGATGAATGATTTTATTAATACTAACTCTAAATGTAATTTTCTGCAATCCTTACTATAACATGTAGTATGAAAGTACACAAAGTAAAAGCAAAACAAATAGCTCATACACAGCGTAAAACTGAATGGAATATTAAAAGATAATCCTCACAGCTGATATTCATATGACACAATTAGGAATAATTAAATTCCTGAACTTTTAAATTAGAAAAACTTTTAAATTAGAGGAAGCATGAGTATTTCATTTGATTTATAATCAGTAAAATTTTACCGATCAACCGACAGAAAAAAATGTTTCAAAAACACAGCACACAAAATTAATTGAGTTCTGCCTTGAACAAGAAACTATGATGAATAAATTTATAAACAAGAAATAAATAATTTTCGGTAAACATAAGCATAACATGTAGTACTAAAGTGTAGTGAGTGAAAACAAAATTTATAATGCAAAGAATGAAATAAAAAAATAATACTTGCAGTTAATAGGAAATTTAAAAAAAAAAAAACGATTTTCCTATTTTTAATAAATATACTCATATAGACAATGTTGCAACCCTTTTCATGAATCGATATTTCTCTCAACAGCTTAGTGCTTTTGGATAACCGATAATTTTCACAAAGAATAAAAGTCCTGAATTAAATGGCTACTAATAACTGAAAAATAAATTTAAATTAAAAGTACTCTTAAAGAGCTCACCATAGACAAACTTTTTTTTTTAATTTCCATGTCACGTTCACAAAATTAACAATGTGTCATGTTATGTGTTAATGTAATTTTATTAACAATAATATGAAAATTGGTAAAAGAAATTGGATAAAATTTTGAATTTATTTTGGGAAAAATTAAGATAATGGGGAAAAAATCTTCTCTCAGAAAAAAATTAGTAACTACTTCTAAAATCAAAATTTTAACAGAAAAAAAAAAGTGATGGTGAAATTGATAGTGTTAAAAATAATCATCCTGATCATTAATCGGCTTGGCAAATTAATCAATAATCCGCAAATTTGCTTGTCGGCACATACCTAGCCCAAACCAAATTATGGTATTTCCAATTAAAATTAAATCACCCATGCAATTAGGTAACCAACTAGAAACTGAAGAAACAAAAATGGTTTCTCATTATCTTTCATTGTAAATAGTTTTGAACTAGCTGTCAATTTCAGACATTGGTTTACTTACTACGTGAAATTATTTTATGGATTTCTGTAAAAGTATCACTGATATATTTACAAAGATATAAGCAATTCTTTCAAAAATACCAATTTTGTTCGCAGGTTTTTGGCTCCTACTGCAAAG
This sequence comes from Uloborus plumipes, assembly GCA_038373865.1. NCBI lineage: Eukaryota > Metazoa > Arthropoda > Arachnida > Araneae > Uloboridae > Uloborus > Uloborus plumipes. Next base: position 54,576 of record JAXGGA010004413.1, on the reverse strand, counting down.
AGTTTTCATCAAAAATTACAATATGTTCAGTAACTTTAACTGCATGCAAGATAACTATTTGGCTAGAATTTAAAATAAATATAGCAAAAATTTGATACGATATTAATATTTAAAGCAATTCATTTCTTACTTGGAATGCATGAAAGATAGCAGTTTATAACTTTTTACCTTTTGTAGCCAAGTATCCCCATGTGGCAACTCATTAAAAAATTCCAACTGATTATGACGAACATTTTAAACTACTAGCAGCCTAATGAACCGAATTTCAATGATTCTCACAAGTGCAATGAATCATAAGGGACTAGCTGCTAGGGCGGCTACATTAGCTGCCTTCATAAGTGGCTGCACAAAAAGGAAATTCAAAGACAAAAAAAGAAAATTCTCAAACATTTACAGCAAATGCTTCAATGTGATACATAAGTAATAAAGTGTTTGAAATTGATTTCAACAAAAAGTGTTATCAGCAGCTCGTTAATGCATAAAATTTTGCTCATTAGAAATAAATTTAGTACATTATGATACCATTTAGGATACCAAAATATGTTTGAGAAACTGATTTTAATTTATCTTTGGTAACATCAAAAATGGTTTTGTTACCATATTAATTTCATAAAAGATCTAATATTGGCCTAGATTTAAAAACAATCTGGTTTGGACTATTTGATTGTAGTGCTAACTATGGATATGATCTTTTCCCTCCTTCTTTGAGCTCTAAATAGTAAAATTGGTGTAAACAATATTTTTTGAAAGATCGATAAATGAAAGAAAACAGAAGTACACTGCAATCATGCACTTCAAACATAAATTTAAAAAATGAAACTCAAAGCTATATCTTTACCATGACAAAACTGCAAAGAGGACAAAAAAATTTAACACGAAAAAATATTTAAATAACGTTTACCTACATTGCTGATGCTAAAAATGGTACTAACAGATGCAAGTGACATCCAATCCAGTTCAAATCTGTGGAAGTTTTTCAGAGGTAAGGTGAGGAATCCAGGTCTACATGTTTGTCTAGTCTCTAAACAGAAGTTACACGTACTATGTCTTCCTTTATAAACATGGAATTCATGAATATGAGACGGTATGAATGAGAGAGAAATAAATAACACATTTAATACCTAGAATGAATATTGGGGAATAGTAATGTAAAGCATCTCTTTAATTGGTAGACAACCAAATTTATTGTTTACTTCTGAAAAGTTGTGTGGTTTATAGAGAATTGCATTATGTAAGTTGGCCTTATAAAGGCATTTGCATTTCAAAATTATTTTACTTTAAACTTAATATCTATGGTTTCTTTACCAAGGCATTTTTAGGCAGCGATGGATCACGCATGACGACAAAAGGAAGAAGCATTGTGGTATTAGGTTTGGTATCAATTTTATCAACTAATCAGAGCTTTAGTGTTTCTTAGGCTTTACTAATTATCTTATCTGTTCAACAAACTGCTTAACTTTGACTTTGCATTTCCTAAGTAGTCAATAAGCAAATAGTTACTTTTATCAGCGTAAGGTTTCTCTTAAAATTTGTATATTAAAACTAACAGTGAGGTTGACCTGCATGACGGAAAATTCGAATGGCATGCTCGATTATTCAAGGTTCATTTTACAACAATACAAACGTAAATCCTCCCCCCTCCCCCTCAGTTTCAAGCACAAAATAAACCACTGCAAAAAAAAAAAATGTAATAAATTCACAAATAACTTCTTTTCACTAATAAATTTTTGGTCTCCGAGAAGAAAAAAATCATAGTAGTTTGATGGTGTTATCTTGCTATAGTTTGTTAGTATTTTTACAAAATTAATCCATTCATTAATACTAATAAAATGATTTATACTGATGTGTTAACCTTTTGGATCCGGGCTATTCGGATAGAAGTTTTCCCTTCAAGACGGGAGGTACAACCTTTGAACCGCAGGTCCTTTTTCCTCTGAAAATGGGAAGGTGCAACGGCAAGCACTTAGGTTTTACAACTTCGCGGTTCGAATACAAAGCCATAATCCTTCAGTAACGAGACATGAGATCTTGGAAAAATCCCTGCTCCAAAGGGTAGAAGCGAAGATTTCAACCCCGTCCTCAAAGGAAAAAAGACTTGCTGTAGAGCACGTGTACCACCCGGTTCTTAAAGGGTAAACACAAAAGTTTTATCTGCAGCAGAGAGAAAATGAGAAATCACTTTTTTAAGTTAATGTTTCTGTGTATTTCATTTAAATGACTTTTTCAGAAATTTAATTTTAATATTTCCTGTTCAAAAATGACCATAAAGCAGGTAATATATGAAACAAAGAATTATCTGGTGACAATAATTTAATTTTGATAGAAAGTGCAGATAAAATTTCTGTGTTTAGCACTCTAGCATGGAACTTTTATTTAAGTTGAATATGTATTAAATAGTATTAAGTAGTTTTATAGTATAAAGTAGTTTATTTTCTAATTTTGGTTTATCTGGCATCCCACAAAGGACCAGGCAAGGGCTATTGAAAATTTGGTGACCCTCTAATTTTGCGGCATGCCAGTTAATGCGAGGTAATACGGTATATATATATATATATATATATATATATATATATATATTGTAAAACTAAGTCACATCATATCATAGCTGAAGCTTGTTTACAATACAAAAAAGCAATTTGAAGTGATATAACCAGAAATCTTCCAGGTTTCAGTAGTTTTCGAATTGTTTGCACATTTCTATTAGTTTAAGAAATGTAAGGCATTTAGTAAACCATTGAATTTTGAAAAAAAAAAAAAAAAAAATGGGCTAACTCAGTTTCCGACGCACCATAATCCTAGAAACAATAAAGTTGGATTTTTTTGGTAAACAACTTTATTTTTACTTATAAATATGGAAAAAAAATAAAAAAAAATGAAACAACCAAAATGTTTTTGTTTTGCTGAAATTCTGTGGAGTTACCGTTGGGGGGAGGGGGGGTGAAACAAACACGCATTACTTAAAAAATAACTAAACTAAAATACTAAAAAAGACACAGAGAAATTTTAATTAAAAAACTTTTTAATTAAATGGAAGAAAATAAATATAGTGTAAAATAGCTGTCAGAGATAGTTGTATTTAAATAATATAATCATAGTCACACATCTCAGTATTTACAACAAAACTTAATGCATTTATATATATATACATCACACAGTCCAAGCTTTTGGAACACATTTTGTACGAAACAGTTGCAAATAAAGTAAACTCTTTTTATCACATGTTTTAAAACTCTAAAAATTCAGTCAGCAAATATAGACAAGAAGTTGTACTAAAATACCTGAGCAAACGAAGATGCAAAATTTTAAATTTCATAGATTGAAATTTTTTTGGGCACCAATGACTAAATGATTAAAATATAAATTAAATCAAGCTGAAAAAAAAATCCTAAATGTGCTGCTATCGCCATAGAGAAAGAAACAAACACAACTTCTGTTATTCTGAAACATCACTACACTTGAAGATAAACATTTATAGGGAAACATAATGACAAAACACAATATCTGCCTTACAATGCATTACCTCGCGGCATCCAAAGTGATTTTTAAAAAAAATCACGTTTAAAGTTTGTTTTTTACTTTCCATACAGTTGTACTTATTTCATTCTATATTAAAGCTGTCTAATTGCTTTTAACCTCTCACCAAGAGAAGTATATGATTAGAAAAATTGTCATATAGCTAGAAATCTGATAGTAAAAAAATATATAAGACAACACAAAATGAAATAAGTTTGTATATTGCACACAGCAGGATTACAAATCTACTTTGAAATCCACTCAAAGAAACTACATTGTAAATTCATAACTTAAACACAAACTAAAACACATCACATGATTCTTTCAGAAAAAGCAGCTTTGTACAAAAATAAATAAACTTTTAACTTACAATATGAAAAATGCAATTATCTTTAAAGTAAATAGAACCTAATGGAACATGTTATTCCCACACATATTAAAAAACAGTAAATGAAATGCTGAACAGTTCTTTTTACAGCATCTAGATTATTGCTCTTAATTAGGCTCCTCAGTCTGGAATAACCATAATAGATCTGAAGGCAAAAGGCTCATAAAGATACCAAGTACATCAGCATCTTTATGCATATTGGTGGTAACTAGGGATGCACCGATAAGCAAATTGGCCGATTACCGATTACCGATTAATCGGTTGTTGATAATCGGCCGATTAATCGGCTGAGCCGATTAATGATAAGGATAATTGTTTTTCTACTACCAATTTTACCATCACTGTTTTTTATCTCTTATACAATTCCAAGTTCAGAAACAGAAAGTAATTTATTTCTGGGAGAAGATTTTTTTCCATTTTTCTAGTTTTCACAAAATAATTTCAATATTTTGTCAAATTTCTCAGAACCAATTTTCATATTAGTGCCAATAATATTATTAACACATTGTTAGTTAAGTTAATTGAAAATAAAAATTTATAAAAAAAGGAGGGGTGGGGGAGTGTGTGGTGAACACTCCAGTTTAGGAGCACTTTTAATTCATATATTTTAGTAATCAGTAGCAATTTAATTCAGTACTTTTATTCTTTGAAAATTAGAGGTTATCTGAAAGCACTGTGCTAAGGAGAAAACTATCGTCACATGAAAAATGTTGCATCATTGTCTATGTATATTAATTCATAGTAGGAGAATTCATTTAAAAAAAAACTTTATATCAACTGTGAGGATTATTATTACTGTTAATAAAATTATTCATCATAGTTTCCTAGTGAAAATGTACTTTAAAGAATAATATCTGAAAAATATTTTCCAGCCGATTAATCGGCCCGATTTTGCCGATTATTACTAATCGGCAAAGTGGCCGATTATGGCCGATTAATCGGCACTGCCGATTAATCGGTGCATCCCTAGTGGTAACAGTATTATATAGAGAGAAAAGGGGGGTGGGGTGCTGGCAATGTGGAGCTACACTATATAGCCAGAAGTATTTGGATGCTTTTAAAAATTAAAATATTTTGAATTTCTTCAAAAAAACAGGCCACTCTTTCAGTAACTTTTGTCATTTCAAGTTAATGATTCAGCCCATTTTCCAAATTAAATCATGTATGAATACAAGAAACAACAAATAAAAGAAACAAAAAAGTTTATTGATTAATTTGACCCACAAAAAGCTGGGATTAAGTTTTAAATTTCACAACAGACTTTACTTACTATGTAGAAATATTCCTTGAATTTTTATAGAAGTACCATATTTATGAAGATATAACCAGTTCTTTCAAAAGTACCTATCTTCTTTACAAGAATATGGCTATTCCTAATTGCTGAGCCTAATCAAAGACAGTCTCAGGATGCTGTAATGAGCTGTTTGTTATTTGCGTGCAAGTATACCTTAGTTCCAGCTATGAGACAGAAAATTGCATTTTTAATAAGAAAAATAGACCAAGGTTTTGAAAATGTTTTTCACAGCAGCTTATTTAAACATATTGGCGGCAATGGATGCAAAATCATTTGACGGAACAAAAATTGCAAAATAAAATTAAATAATTTTTTTTTTAAAGTTACAAATTGGAGAAAAAATATTTAAAAATATCTTTCAAGTTTTCTTAAAAAGTTTCAGAACCCTAATGTAATTTGCAAAAAATGCTGATTTGTTTTCTCTTTCAAGGGTAGAAAATTATGATACAAGATTAAAATATTAGATTTTTACATAACATTTTCTGAAGCATTAAAACTCATTTGAAAAATTCATTTTCATATTTCTGATTGTGAACATACATGTGCACACTTATCATGCATACACTTAATATTACCATTATATATAACCACTGATACAAAAATTAAAAGATAAATGATAAACGGATGAAATACATTGATACTAAAAAGCAGTAAGTGAGCCCCAAGCCAGGGCCTAAGGCTGAAACATGCTATACTCCACCAACTCGTTTATTCCATATATGGATTGCAGTTTTGTGGTTTTTGACACTTGTCACCATGGAATAGAAAGTAAACTAGTTGGAGGCAGAAAACCTCTTACAGAGCAAAGAGAGACAAAAAAACTGGTAACTAATATGAAATTACAACACCAGTAAGCTACCGCACATTGGTACGAGTTGTACCGTACCAATGTGCAGTTGCTCACTGGAGTTCTAATTTCACATTAGCTACCAGTTTTTTTTCGGCACTCATTGCTCTATAAGAGGTTTTCTGTCTCCAGCTTGTTTACTTCCTGTTCCATGCTGACAAATGCTAAAGAGCACGAAACTACAGACCATGAATAGAATAAACGAGTTAATGGTGTATTGCAAATTGATTTGTTATTTGAAAGACATAAAACAGTATACAAATAGGTGACAAAAGCATTCTGAAATAAATAAAACCTTTGCTTTCAATTGGAAACATCTTATATTGCAACAGCCTTTTTTTTCCCTTTCAAACAAAAATCGTACTTTATAAAATGAACTATGCACACATCATTTAATTAATTAAGCTACTTTAATACACCTTTGAATACAACATTCAAATTGCCCCTACTTTATATCACAAAGGGCACACATTACAAAGAAAGTGCAACAATCAACTGAATAATAAAACAGAAAATTGAAGTACTTGACTAATTATAAAACTAAAACACCTTGACAGAAGAAATTACAAAAAAAAAACTTAATCATTGGAATAATTTAAGTAGAATCTTTTACGAATGGATTTATTTTTCTTATTTTCAATGTTTTTCTAATTGGTCTGTAACAGACATGAAAAATTACATTCTGCTGGTGCTATCTTTTTTTAATCCTTGTATTTTAGAACTTTCAAAAATGCAATATGTAATTATTTTAAGTATCTAAATGCAAAAAGAAATTACATATTTAAGCAACCCTAAGTTCAAAAGACCGTTAGCAGCATTTATTTTTAACAAAATTTTCTTTGCAAAATCTTTGAAAAAGCACTGTAAAAAATATGTATGCACTATATGTTGAAAACATTTACGGGTGAATATCAGGAAAAGTGCCAATTGACCATGGAAATTTTCAATTTTTGAAGATACTCAGAAAATTAAATTAATAGGGTATTTCAAATACACATTAGTAACAATATTTTTTAAAAATTATGGGCATGGTTAAGGTGAACATTTACCCCTCTTTTGGAGGGGTTGTCTTTGAGTGTTACCAACATGATGAGAATGCTACCGAACTGACAAATATTACAGATTTTACACTTAGTGTATAAAAGTAATCACTTTCACTACCTTTTATGTTCAAGAAAAAATAATTATTACTGAGAATATAATAATATTTTTAGAGCCTGAACGCTTTTTTGTTCTATAAATAAAATTAGAGACTAATTAAAAGTTAGTTAAAGTAATAATAAGTGCGACAAAGTTTGTTTCAAACAGATAAATAGGTTAATAGTTAAAAAATCAAAATAAAATAAAATTCTTACCACAATCTTAAAAAACGAAATTAATTCAGGACAGTCAGCAGAGTTTGTCGGGGGAGGGTGATTTTCACTAAAATGTTCGTAAGTTTTCCATTATAAAACAAAATTATAATTTTGGGTGCAGTAGTTACGAACGAAGGTTGGAATATTGATGTAAAAGAAAAGAGGGTGAAAAAGGCAATAATTTTGTTTGAAAACTCAAATTTTGCGGAAAAATTCATGTTTTTGAACCATTTAAAAAACAATGAATAAACTGCTAAAATGGGAAAATTTGGCAGGAAAAACGATGCACTTGAATCTATCTGTGTACTTTAAAACTCAACAAACTCATAACACAAAGAAAAAATTGCGAAAAAACATTGGTAACGCACGCATCAGTTTCGTAACAAATACCTTCTACTTCAGCGCTGCCGACATGACCGCTGCTGACATGACAAATTTCCCGCAATATGATAGCTGAACATTCCTAATTAAAGATTCGAAAATAAAAACACCTCATTCTGTCCATGACAATAGGTTTATTTTGAATTATGCAAAAATAAATTGAAAAATTACTTTATTTTGTGTCTTAATTTCCGCTGCCGACATGACACTTCATTTGGTAGAAACAGAAAAGTCAAGATTGAAAAAATCTTACCTGTAATTTAATGCAGCCGAAGTGAAAATTTTCTATCGGAACTGAAACATCACATATTAGAGCTTCACCCAACGTAATTTTTTGGCGCCAAAAAATGTTTTGTCTAGATTTTATCATTCCGAAAGTTGGCTCACTCATCATGTTAGGAAAACTTGTGACAAGCAGAAATTGCTCTTTTTTATCGATCTAAATTCATTTTATCTAAAACACAAGAGTTAATCATCATAGATGAACATAAAACACGGTATTTCCTTTTGTATTTGTTTCTGCTGCGATGTTTTATAATCCACAGGATTTTTTTGAACTTTGCGTTTCGAATGTGTGATGCGCTGCCGACATGACATTGAGGCAATAAAAAGAGTTCTATTGTCACAAATTAAAGTAAAACCTGAAAATTTGTCATGGATTGTATGTGCGACGCAGTTTACTGTATGGAAAAAGAAAAATGTTTGGTTTTTATTTGGAAGTGCTTGAGAAATTCATTTGTGACTTAAATTAGCACTTTTCCTGATATTCACCCTTACACTTCTCAACAACAACATTCTGAAATACTTAAATAAAACATTTTTTCCTTTGGTTTACAAAAGACATCACATTCAAAAAAAAAGTCATGTACAAGTTTTCCTTTTTTTTAAACATAACCCATAAAACAAGCATTTAAACAAAAACAATTTTTTAACAACAAAAACTACACTTTCGGTTTAAAAAAAAAAAAAAAGATAACCATCAAATTTCACTTACAGCTTAGCAGCTTAAATTTAGACAATTAAAATTATACAATACAGATGATTCATTAAAAAAAAAAGCCACAATGAAAAGATTAGAATTAAAGCTTACAAAATAGAATTTCACCTGTGCAAATATTGTAGCAGTTCTGAAGGCAAATCATCACATGTCACTTGTGCAAAACGGTTATTGGTACAAGGTTTCAGTAGTTTTGTAAGTTAACGAATCACTAAAGAACATTGAAAATACTAGTGTTCTGCTTCAATATCCTTTTACTACAAGTATAATTTATATTTGATTAAAATTGAAATATTTAAAATGTTAATTTTGTTATTTAGTGAAATAAAGGTTAAGATTTCTTTAGAATTTTAAAGTAGTGGCAACAAATACTAGAAATATGATGTAAGTTTTTGCAATGCAGGAATGTGCAAAAAGCTATCAAGTCACATTGTTACTTTTACACCCTCTCAAAAAATTGTGATGTATATGATCATAGTTTGGAGAAGACTGAATCCTCCACATAAAAGATCATATTTTAGTTAGAGTAACTACATTTAGCATTTAAATGATATAAGAACAAAACTTTATGAAAATTCATTCAAAGTAATAAAAATATATATTTAAAAATACTTCAAAACAAAAGGGATGACCGCACTTGAGCGGAGTACAGTGCAAGAGAGCCATAACTTTCAAAAAAGAAAAAAAAAAAATTCAAGATAAAGTTTGCTCAATTGAGTCCACATTTATGAACTATTTGTGTGTACTGCTTCTTAAGTTTTTAAAATACTTTGTGATTTTGTCAACAATCACATTTAAGACAGTGATACGTTTTTAAAAAATATCCATAATAGAAAATAAATACTAATATGTGATTTGTCCTTGGTCAAATGAGAAGTAAAACAAAAACTGATTTTTAAAGAGTGATTTGAAGTTTCAACTACAACTCCTGGAAAACTAGTTTGCAGCATTAAGAGTGTGGTATAAGTAGTTGTACAATTATGAATCAAAAACATACAAGTCATTATTACAGAATATAGTTGTCTATAAAATATCTTCAATATTATTGCTTTAGAAGCAAAGCTCTTATAACATTGTTTGCATTAAACTATTGCATTGATATTGTAAATGTCTCAAAACTAAGCAAGTAGCTCATAATAGTTTTTATAATAATGTAAGTAATATATATTTCAAATTTATGAGTGTTGAATTAATTTTACTTTCTCAGGCATTTAAACAAATAGTATATCAGTAATAACAGTTAAAAACCACAAATAATTAGAAAATAAATAAATATGTAAACTAACTTAGCACCAAAAGACAAAGGCAACTAAAAATTTAAATTTTTTTCTTATACATAAAAATACACCACTGCTTTATAAAGTATTTTGCCATACTATTATTTCTTTTAGAATAAAGCCTAAGGATTACAGTAATGCATAGCTAGGGCAAAATAGTCGATATTTATGTAATTGTTTCCGTCAAAACCTTGTTTAGATTATCTCAATACTTTGCTACATAAGGGGATGCTCTGCACGTAGCTGAAATGATCCAATGTCAGAAAATATTGCTCAAATATAGTAGAAGAGTAGGATAAAATAGAATGCACAAGACAATTTAATATGATATTACTTTTTCACTGATAATAAAACTACTTGATTTACTGTTTTTCTTCGTTTTGCCATCTTGATAAGTTCTAATGTTGATATAAAGTAAGTGAATGAAAGTAATTCAAACAGACTGCTTTAAAAAAAACCAAGATTTTTAGGTAACAGATATTATTTTGATTGAACCAATTTTGAGACGTGTTATTTTTTATTAGAAATGCTTTATGAAAAGTTAAACTGTATCAAAATAAAAAGAGATCCTTATTTTCTATATATATTACTAGTACACTAATTTATTCTTAGAATGAATTGGTATACTAGTGGCATACATAATTACGCTACATTAAGTTTTGACACCTTATACTAGATAATTTTGGATAATCAAGGCTGTACTGTTCTGTAAAAGTTTGACTGCACTATAAAAATAGTTCAAAGAGCTATCTTTCTGCAATAGTGTTGTACAATTGTTTCTAGTTTTCTTCAAAAATATTTTACGTGATGCCTAAATTTAAAAATTGCAAATTTATTTACGCCTATCTCTTATGCAAAACTACTGATTCAGAATTAGCACCCCTTTTTATTTTGTTTCTCAATTTTTTTAGTGAAATTTTTTTTTTCGTGCAAATATAATTTGCAACTCAAAAAATTGATAAAACATTACATTTATATGTTGTGCGCTTGTGTGTCATTTATATACTTGCGTTCCTGAGTGATTTGAAGCTTAAATATTTATTTAGAAATTTTATCCATCATATTTACAACTTAAACGAAAATGTGGTGTGGATGGAACTTGACAGTGACACCACAAAACATATCCCACTAAAAGTACTGTTCCAGATTGGATGAAGAGGTTATTAAGTATATAGTTTAACAAAGTTTCTAAGAATGAGTATGATATCTCAAAAGCAGAAGAGTAGTAGCTGGTTCAATGAACACTCATCATAATCAATTTACAGCAAAAAGTTACTGGAATTGGAATTGTACTTTATTAGAAGATTGCTACATTTTCAGGCACTAAGTTCTATTACAAGAGGTCAATCAAGTTGTTGGAAGTCATACTAAGGTTACTTAAGAGGAACATTTTAATCTGAAATATTTGTAACAAAATATGAGCATTAAGATTTCCAGGAAAAAAGTGAAAATCTTGATCTGCATACTTTTCACAAACACTTATTGTGAATTTCTCCAATTAAATGTTAGATCTTAATAAGATTGTTTTAAAAAATGCTTTGTTATGATGTCAAGTATGAGCAGAAGATCCTTGAACAAGTAGAGCAATTTCATATCAGTGTTATAAACTTACTTGATAATACAGTAAGTGCTAGAGCCAAAGACTGCAATTCCATTTCACTAGATGATGAACACTTGGGTATTAAAGAGTTAGAAACAGAGATACTTATGGTGTTCATTGGAAAAAAAAATGATGAACTGGTCATGGGTCTTTCTATAGTTGACTATATAATGAAGTTTGACAGTAGTAAATCAAAATCCAAACTTGCATATGTTTCGCAAATAACATATTATCAGTACTGGATCATTTAATGCTACAGCATTTACTCTGAGCAGTATAATATATTACACTTAACCTGTTGGAACCAGGCTGTTTTTTAGAAATTTTTCTTTCAACCCAGGTAGTACGACAGTTGAACCACAGATTTCTTTTCCATTGAAAAGAGAAGACATAAACTGTCGTACCAGAAGTATGAAACCTTGAAAAAATCCCCGGCTCCAAAAGGTTCGAGTGAAAATCTCATCCCTGTCCTCTAAAAAAAAAGTTACGGTACAGCATGTGTACCGCCCGGCTCCTAAAGGTTAAGATTGAAAATAGCAAGGCTCATGCTCTTCAGAAGACACCAAAAATAATTTTGGATCCGATTCCAGTTTGTTACTTATAAGTCAGTAAAACAAAAATTCAAGATCAAAACTAGCAATTTTAGTAGAACAATTTACAGCATAAGAAATGTCATTCCAGATTCATATTGAATGTGCATCTCCACATGCATACTCAATTGCAATGATTTACAAGAAATTGTTGATAAGGAATTATTTTTTGTATGTGCCAGAGACAGTTTCTATCTAAAAAGGATTTACCCATTCAACTAACAAAAGGGGGGAAAAAAACATTAAATCCAAAAAATACAAGATGAACCAAAAAAATTTGGTTGTAGAGAAAGAGAAACAGTTCCCAACCCTAGTGACTGTTTGCAAACTGATTTATTTAATCAGTAAGAATAACAATAGAAAATTTACAGAAAAAAATTAAGAAAAAAAAAACAGATAAGCTCATTAATTGTTAGGATATTCTATTCTCTAACAATTTGAGACATTGACTGGACCAATCCAGACCAAGTGGAAGGGACCTCTAAAATTCAGTAAGAAAAGAAAGGCACTGAGGTGCCCATATTAAGATATTTTTGCTAACAATGACATAATTTTTAGCATGAAATTTTAATATTGCCAAATAACATAGGAGAAGCAATAGCTTTTTGGTCAAGCTAAGGATCAAGCACAAGAAAAACAAAAATATATTTTTTCTTACCATTGAGAATAAGAACATACTTGTACTAAAAATTACTTTTATGTTCTTACTTAACATGACTTGCACTGTGTACCCTCTTAAAAATAAGAAATATCATAAACCTATAGCACATGCAAAAAGATTGCTGAGAAAGTGTTAGAAATAAAATTTAAATCTGAGCATGATGGCACCTAGCATAAGTTTCTAGACATCAGAACAAACCGCTTGAGTGCCATTTTGAATGAATCAAATATCAAAGAAAAAGGGGGTAATCATTAAATAGACTGCCAATATGCACTGCTGTACGCAACACAACACACTGTCAATAGCATATTTGTAAAATGTACCAGAGAAAATGTTTTTTTTTAAAGAAATAACATTTGAAAATTACTTCTATAAATTTACCCTTCAGAAAAATCACTGGTCTTAATCAAGATGTGTGAGTCTGGAAAGAAAAGCGTCGATATGATCTAAACGTCTAGGTGTCAAATTTGACACCTAAAAATGGAAATCTAGGTATAAAATCAAAAATTTTGGTTTGAAAATGCGATTAAAAACCACCTATTTTATAACACAGCCGAGAAAGTACAACAAAACACTCTTGACATGTGGCATTGAAGAAAGAAAAATACAAAGCATTTAAAATGCGAAAAAATGCCCAAGAAATATGCATGATTTTTAACATTAAATTTAGAAAAATACAGAGCATTTAAAATGCAAAAGAACAAATTGAAAAAATACTTTTAGCTATAAGTGCTAAAAATATTTTTTTTCCTTTTCAAAATACTCCCTTTTTCATGTCAATGCTTGCTACTAGAAAACTAATAGGTTAATCTGTTACAGCATTATAATGTTGTATTAAAAAATTAAAACACCCTGACAATTGAAAAATGGCGACTGATATATTTCCATCCATGCTTTCCAATTAAAAAAAAAATGATACCTACAGCAGGTTATAAGAGAAATAAGCATATTAAGGATTGAAATACAAAATTCATGGCATATTATTTCAAGTCTTACTTAAATTTAAAAAAAAAAAAAAGGTAGAAAAATAAATAAATAAATAAAACTAACTTGATAAAAATTTAGACTTAATTTTTGAGACATAATACTTTCAAGTTATGTAGGAAATCCATATTTATAAGCAAAGTATAAAGACCTACATCTGGAGAAAATATGTACAAGAATATCAACACATGTTGGTATTCATACATTCATAAAATTTTGAACAATAAATATACAATACAATTTTGTACAATAAATACACAACATACAGAATCCCTTGGTTTTAGAATTTTAATACAATATCATTTTTCAATTCAGATCAAGATGTCAAGAAATAATATTGAAATGCTTAAAAAAACTCAATTTTTACACATTTAAGAGAAAGAATCTGAGAAACTGTCACGCCTAGCATTGAGGCGATTCATGACCACTCAGATTTTCTCCCAAAAATTACCAAATGTTTATTATCCTATTGAAAGACCAAATCCAGAATGTTTTACTCTAAAGTTGAGTTGTTTAGTTTTTATGGATCCCTAAAGTTGAAGGTGCGGCATCAAAAATTAAGCAGATTTTCAAGACATGGAAGTTGCTGTGAGCCAAAACTCTTACCAGGAACTGTTTAACTCCAATTTTCTTTTTGTATATGGAATACAGAAGGTTCAAACTTTACAAAATGATTGTTAAATTTGAGGTAAGTTGTTGCCGTAAGGTCAGTGAAGGCCCTCAAAACAAGGCACTTTTGACGTTTTTTACCGTTTTTGAGGTCCAAAAACAGCTTGTACATTTCAGTTAGGACGGCAAAAGTAGTGTCGTTTGAAAGACCAGTGTAAGCACTTTAAAATAATGTATAAATAACCGAGGAAAGTTTAACGTACTTTTAGTTGCGTAAGGCCGAAATATGAAAAATGTCATGTTTTACCGATATTCAAACGGTCATAACTTCCTCTGCCAACAACATATTGAAATTTTTTTTTGCCGATGTCATACTCTATTCTTTGTCTTAACAGAACAGTTGAGTCCTTTGAGGCGAAATGTGAAAATAATTTTGACAAAAAATGTATTTTTTCCCGTGCATTTTTTGTAAAAAAATTTTTTCACATTTCGCCTCAAAGGACTCAACTGTTCTGTTAAGACAAAGAATAGAGTATGACATCGGCAAAAAAAATATTTCAATATGTTGTTGGCAGAGGAAGTTATGACCGTTTGAATATCGGTAAAATATGACATTTTTCATATTTCGGCCTTACGCAACTGAAAGCACGTTGAACTTTCCTCGGTTATTTATACATTATTTTAAAGTTCTTACACTGGTCTTTCAAACGACACTACTTTTGCCGTGCTAACTGAAATGTACAAGCTGTTTTTGGACCTCAAAAACGCTAAAAAACGTCAAAAATGCTTTGTTTTGAGGGCCTTCACTGACCTTACGGCAACAACTTACCACAAATTTAATATTCATTTTGTAAAGTTTCAACCTTCTATATTCCATATACAAAAAGAAAATTGGAGTTAAACAGTTCCTGGTAAGAGTTTTGGCTCACAGCAACTTCCATGTCTTGAAAATCCGCTTAATTTTTGATGCTGCACCTTCACCTTTAGGGATCCATAAAAACTAAACAACTCAACTTTAGAGCAAAACATTCTGGATTTGGTCTTTCAATAAGATAACAAACATTTGGTAATTTTTTGGAAAAAATCTGAGAGGTCATGAATCACAGGCGTGACATTCTCTCAGATTCTTGCTCTTAATCAACAGTAAGTTTCGAGTTTCAGTAAATCAAAGCTCTACAATAGCTAAGTTTTAAGTTAATAGAACATGTTCATTCTTTTTAGAACAAGATTAATACCAATATTACTGGATGTGCAATTGGTAGAATACCATGAGTTATGAAAAATTCAGAACAAAACCTAAATTCAATATGTTAATCAATAAAAAATAAATACTAAAAATATCAATAATATTTAAAATATCACTTAATATCAATATATTTTTAAAAAAATTAAGGCATAATGAAGCTCTTATCATGAATCGTTTCACTACAAATAATGGGGGGTAAGGGGGGGGGGGATTTTATTAACCAAACGTGCACATTTTTTTTTGTCTCTTTGTACTTTTTTATGCAACACTCTGAAAAAGAGTATTTTAATATGATCTACTTTGGAATGAAATTAAAAAGAAATGACACCTTAGTAAATAAATCAGTTAAACTATATCAAAGCACAAGCAAAATTTATGCACATAAAATAGACATGCAAAATTTAAGCTCATAAAGCTTTGATGTTGACTGATTGCTTCAATTGTGATACAGCACTTTAAAGCAATGCAATTACAAAGAATCTAATCTGATCCATTGAAATTTATACATTGTAAATAATTGTTTCAGCAAGACTGCATTGATTGACAACCAAATGAGTATCTAGGTTGCAATTATTAATAATATGAAGAACATTACATTTTAAGCTTTAAAATGAACAGAATTAGTCATCCAAAGTTAGCCAGTAAAAAAAAAAAAAAAACCCCAGCCTATTATCAAGAACAGAAATGGCTGTTTCACACTAATTGACTCGCAATGTGGCAGTTGGTAGCTTACAGTTTTTAAATACCTCTTTTAAGCAAATTCATTTTCCAGCTTTTCTTTTCTATAATCCTAACATTTCAAATTTAAAAAAAATACGTATTTTTTTTATATAGTATTTTCAGACCAGTACTCAGTTATACATAAAAGTATAAAAAATAAATTAGTAAATACATAAAATAACCTCTATAAATTATAACCAAACAAGTTTTTCTGCTTTCCAATGATTTTTTTATACTTTAAATTTAAATAATATAACAGAAATTAAATGTTTGCTACTAAAATGTATCTGACAATTATTCAACCATTTTCTGAAGTATACTATAAAGATTTTTTTTTAAACATTGCAAAACTATTTTCAATATCTATAATCACAGAATTAAATAACATTTTATACAGCAAAGATCTGAGAATTCTTTTAAAAAGTCCAGCTGCATCAAAAGGCACTATGCGCTCACAGTAGAAATAGGTTCAAAATATCAAATGACAGAGATAAGTACAGCAGTTATTATGATTAACACAAAATCATAAATAAAAGCTTCAAAATCTTTGTCATGTACCTATTGCAGCTTTTGAAATAAGGAGCTGAGATTGTAATTCATCAAATCTTTTTGCTAAATGAGAATTTAAAGCATGAAAGCTAATTTTTTCAGCATCAGTACTTTGAGGTGAACCTGTATCACATGAATAATCAGTTGGTGGTTCCCATAGAGGATAAGAATCTTTGAACTTCAAATTAGCATTATGTTGCAGTGGTTCCCATTGATATATATCATTCAACTTTTGGTGAACTTGTGCATTTAACAAAGACTTTGTTATGCATTGATTTTCTTCGGGAATATTGTTGTTCAAATTTTCAAATGTAGTTAAATGTTCTTCATTCAATAAAAATTGCTTATTTGGATATGTTACATGACTATTAGGCTGACAATAAATATCACTATATTTTGGCATAAGAAATGGACGAGATTTCATAGTGTCGTTAGTGGAAGAATCTGATGTACTAGATGCACTTTGCGGAAAAACCACTCCATTGATTGGAGAAGATTTTTCATACATACGTTTCCGAGGGCTTACAGCTTTAATGTATGTTTGTCCCACTGAATCAGCATTTGCACAAAATACTAATTCATCCTTTTTCATTTTGAATGCAGAAACAGAGCTAGGTCTTGAATACGTTTCACATACATCAGATTTTACAACACTAGAAACAGTTTGATTGTCTTTTAAAATTGAATACTGCTTCGACTTCTTCATTTTAGATAAATGTTCTATCATAGAAATTTCTTGATTTGAGCAAATGGGCGGCATAGATTCATAAGAAGGCAGTGATGGACTTTGAGCTGCAATCCTTTGTTGCAAACCTGAACCAATATTGAATTCAATGTTTGATTTTGTTTCTTCTTTTGTTAAAGACGGACTGGAAGTATTATTTTGCTCTACTTTGATTTGACAGTTATAGTAATTATTCTTTCCACTTTGCCTTGTCAATAAAATCTTCAATCCTTTCCTTTCAGATTTCATATCAATGATCCATGATGACTCGCTGAAATCAATTTTTCGTACCGATTTTGCTTGTTTTAAAACATTAGCATCTAAATTATTATGTTTACGTTCCATATGACCCTTAAGATATTGATGTTTGATAACTTTGGTACATAGCTCACATCTCACTAAATGAAAACTATTCCAAGATGGATATGTTCCATACACACTTCTATCTTTATATCCAAATTTTTTGACATATGTTTCCTCAATCACAGGTTTTTCACTTATTTTTTCATTATCAGATTTGTTGGTATCCAGAAACTCTTCCCAAGAGCTCCACAGCTGCTTTTTCATTTTATTTCAATATCTTAAAATAGAAAGATTTCATGAGAATAAAATTTGTTCTTGCTTTAAAAACTCACAACAAAAAAACTTACAACTATATGCTATTTTAGGGGCAAAAATGCAGATAAAATTCAAAAATGCTAAAATGTAAGAAATTTAGAACTATTAATAAAATCATTCATGATTTATTACAAGATCTAAGGTATTTTCAAGGTATAAAAAAACATGAACTTTTAACAAGGAATTATTTTAAAAATTCAAATCAAGATTTTTTTAAAAAATTTGTATTGAATGTTTTTATTTAAATCAAGTGGCCTTGCTTAGTAAAATTGCTTGAAAGTTTAAGTATGAATATTTATGAAAAGAAAGAAATATGGAAAAAAAATAAGATATGTTTTAATTAGTATGAAAGCACAATTGAAGGGCTTGGAGAATGAAGGGGCTATGTTACATTTTCAAAAATAAATACTCTGGACAATAGTAAGCAATGGATACAGGTAAGCAAATAAAACTTGGTACATCAAAAAGTAGATGTCATTAGATCAATTTCATACACACACTAACGAAAAAAAAAAGAAAACAAAAAAGCTGAAACAACTGCAACAATATAACTTTGAACTTTAATTGCTCACAATTTCTGTTTTATCACATAACCCCTTCATCCCCTAGGCCCTTTAATTAACACTTGATTTGATGAACCTCTAATTTAAGGAAAATCACGATTTTACAATTAGCTTACCAGTTGCAAAATGTGCTTATTGAAACAATGTTGCTCTATTTTATGAACTCCTGATTTTATGAGCACTTTTCCAAGACTCAAATGGTTTATAAAATCAAGTGTCAGCAGTTTCAGAAAAGCAAATTGTTTTTCTAAACACATAGTATTTGGCAGCACATAACAAGTGCAGTAATGGCAGTTTTACTTAATGAAAGATTTTCCAAACAAATTTATGCCCCCCCCCCCTTTTCTTTTCAAAGAACATATTTTACAGCAAAATTTGCAGACCTGTATTTACTCCTTGAATATTACAATGTAATTAATTTACTGTTTGTAAGAAAATTACTCAGACATTAGTTATTCTTTTAGAGGAAATCAAATTTAAATTCAGGGGTGCAAAACAAATTCAAGGAGTGACAGCATTGTTCCCGCTCAAGCTTTTCAGACGCCATCTTTGAGAGATAATTAAGTGGAGAGGTAAGAAGAGACCGAGTGTATGACATCACTAGTATGTAAATATGCTGCTTTGTTACAGAATATTTACATACATTTTGTAGAGTAAAAATAAGCAATAATTAAAAGTTTCGATTAAGTTATGGACACCTTTTCTATTGCATGCAAGACATTAAATGTGAAATTCTAGAATGAAAATGGATGAAATGTTCGGCTAGGTGAAATGGTATTAAGCCGTGAGGCCGTCTACGCCTTGGACCCGGGTTCTGACCCGTGGTGGCCAGTTCGTGGATTTTTAAGATGCAGAAAATTGTGAGCAACCATGAGGTTGTATGATTATGCTGCATTCAAAAGAATCTCCTTGAGCATTCATTCCGATTTGAATGCTCTTGGCATAATATTCCTAGTGCACTTTTTGCATTGGAAAGAACCCAGGTAATGAAAAAAGGGCATCAGAATTACATATCCCATTGACATTCTTGCCTTAATGGTTGACTGGATGGCTGGAATTTAACACTGGATATCGTATCATGAGATCACACTAAGTCTACAAAAAGCTAAGGTATCTTATGCAGCCAAATTGAAATTAAATAAGGTGTTCTGGGACAATAACAACCATGATATGGTTCAGTCATTTTTTACAGCATAATTTAGACTGACTTTCTCAAACAAATATATGATTTGATGTAGCAACATATTGAATATGTATTGAAAAAAAAACATTTTAGCCTATATATAGTCATAAAATGTAGTGATATGACTTCTTGACCACTCTTATTTGACATTATTACCTCCTATGGCATATATTACCACCTATGCGATTATGTTATGTAAATAAAACTAAAATGAACTGGAACAATGGCATGCAAATTGTCAAGCTCTAAAACCCTAGAAATTGACTAATTGCTCTTATTTCCCATTAAATTACATTATCAGAAAGCATTAAAATAAGACAGTACAAGGAAAAACAGTACAAAATGCTTAACACCATTCTTGTTGATTGTTATGTATAGTGGTAGCCCCTTCAATCCAAATATGACCAACGTTTTCCCCTACCACCACCCACTTTTTCGAGATAGCGTTCAATATTTTTTCGTGTCATAGCATTATTTTGAATTGGAGGGGAAGGGAGCACATTTTTTAAACATTAACACTTTTCTGAGGGGTTAGAGGGGTGAAAAGTTCAAGAACATAAACATTTCTAGGGGGACACTTAGAAACAACTTGGAAACGAAAGAAGGGACTTGGTTAAGTGCGAGGGGGGATTCTTCCCCTAAAATATTTGAAACTAGATTCTTTTCCAGGGGTATATTTTACAATTTTTTCAATTATTTTCAGAACAAAACCAGAGTTTTTGTTTGACTCACTCCTATGAGCATTATAACCTGTAATATTATAATTTGTAAACACTTTATTTAAATCTTGGAAACATTACATGTTGCATAGGAGTCACATCAGATTTTCAGTAAAGAAGCTTCCTGTATTATTTATTTACATTTATTCAAGTTACATTCATAGATAAAACTAAGATTTTAAAAATAATATGCTTATAGTACAGCATTCAAGTATATTGATGTTTCTGAAGATGCACCTTCTTCATTGTTTATCACTTTATCAAGAAATGATAAACAATGGGGCTATACATTGCCAGAAATATAAATGTACATAAGTGCTCCTTTATAAGCACATTACATTTCATTTTTGAGAAAGAAACTAGAACAAATGTAAATAAAACGGAAAATTTCTTTAGTAAGGATCTACGGTGAGACTCATATATGCAATAAGGGTCATTCCATGTCAAGTGATCCAACGTTTTTTACCTTGCATTTTTGTATTTCTTTCAAATTTGGCTCATCAATTGTACCCCTTGAGGTAATCAAAAGTCTCAATTTTTAGATTTTTATCTCTATTATTTTTTTCATTTATGAGACTTTGAACTTTGGAAAAACCCTCGTTTTTCCATGTATAAGGGAACATAAAAGTGACTATAACTCGGCACCAAATATAGATAGAACGATTTGGTAAATGGCATTTTAAAGTACGTTAGTTGCCGCTTATTCTCATATGTAGCATGACTAATTTGATAAAAGTTTTCTTTCTTAAAAAATGAAATTTAAATTTCAAATTTCTCGAAAAACATATAATGATTTTTTTTCAAAAAATTCTCAAAAGTTCTTGTGTATTTTATCTATGTTTGTACAAATTTTTAGATTGGGATCTCAATGGGATCATATTTTTTTGAATTTTTGAATAAAACTGTATAGGAAAAAAAGATATTTTTTAGATTCTATTTATTTAAATACTAAGTTATCTTGCTTGTGATGGTCTAAAAAGTAGTAAACAAACATGAATATGTTTAAAGTGAGCTGGCATGAGCTTATAGATTTGTGAGGTTCACCCCCTCACTCCTTCCTCCCCTGCACAACCACTCTTTTTTAATTCAAAACTGTTCAAAATGTTAAAAAAACTCTTTGATACAAAATGAATAGTAAACTTATTTAAAGTTGGTAAATGGGTTTCCTTATAACTAGACGAAATATCTCCTCCTCCACCCAAATATACCATTAACGCTGTACTATTATGACACCTAACCTGGGGATTGAATTGACTATTATTTTTACTCTAGGTAAGTGAGCTAGCATTAACTTGTAAATTAGTCAGCTCCCCCTCCCTTCCTTCCCGACCCAACCATTTTTTCCCCCAAACTGTTTCAAATGCTAAAAAAAAAAAAAACCTTTTTGATACAAAACAAACAGTAAACTTATTTAAAGTTGGTAAATGGGTTTCCTTATAACAAGGCAAAGTAAAACCCTTCCCCCACCCAAATATACCATTAACGCTATACTAATATAACGTCTCACCTGGGGATTGATTTGAGGATTATTTTCCCCCTAGGTATATATTGTTTTTCAGACGAAGTGTTTCTTTTTTCAATCCAACCTTCACTAAGTGTACTTCCATTCAATATCTGAATTTGAACTTATGATTCATTTCATCCCCTTCCCCAGCACCAATCTTCAATTTTGGAGGAAGAAAAGAAACGGTTCGCCCCAAGATCATAGCAAACAGCAAAATAGCACTGTTTCCCCTTGTTCTCATAATGTTTTCCCATTATTTTCACACAAAACTGAAAAGAAATCAAAGTATCAGGTTATATGTCAGTCCCCATCACTGCCTTTCCTTTCTTTTATTGGACAAAGCTCATGAGCTAATAGGAAAGTAACAAACAGAACAAACTGAAACACTACCAGACATCAGTAGAGACTAAGGCTTTGAAATGGAGTTAGGCAGGATGATAAAAAAAATAAAAGTTTGGAGCGGGAAGGTAGGAAAAGGGGAGGAGCAATCTGTACAGAAGTTAAACAACATGAGAGGTTATGATCAAAAGAGCAGTGTTTGTTTAATATATGTATATAGATATATCTTGCTGCATTACTTTCCTTTACAACAAATTGAAAAAGAACACAAACAATAAAAAAATTAAAGAACAGCTGCACACTAGATAATGTGGGAAGATAGTTATGGAGACACAGACATATGATCTGATTTTTTGATTTATTTTCAGTTTTGTGCGAAAAGAATAGAAAGAACAATGAGAACAAGGAGAAACAGTTATTTTGCTGTTTGCTATGATCTTGGGGCGACCCATTTATTTCCTCCCTTCAAAATTGAAGATTGCTGCTGGGGTAGGAGACGAAATGAATCATAAAGTTAAATTTCAGATATTGAATGGAAGTACACTTTGAAGTTCGGATCGAAAAGAAACACTTCATCTGAAAAACAATATATATACCTAGGGTGAAAATAATCCTCAATTCAATCCTGAGGTTGGACGTCATATTAGTATAGTGTGAATGGTATATTTAGGTGGGGAGGGGGATACTTCGTCTAGTTATAAGGGAACCCATTTACCAACTTTAAATAAGTTTACTATTCATTTTGTATCAAAGAGTTTTTTTTTTTTTTAACATTTTGAACAGTTTTGAAAAAAAAAGAGTGGTTGTGCGGGGGAGGGAGGGGGGGATGAACCTGACAAATCTATAAGCTCATGCCAGCTCACTTTAAACATATTCATGTTTATTTTCTACTTTTTAGACCATCACAAGCCAGACAACTTAGTATTTAAATAAATAGAATCTAAAAAATATCATTTTTTTCCTATACAGTTTTATTCAAAAATTCAAAAAAATATGATCCCATTGAGATCTCAATCTAAAAGTTTGTACAAACATAGATAAAATACACAAAAATTTGAGAATTTTTTGAAAAAAATTCATTATATGTTTTTTGAGATTAAATTTCTCAAAAAATGAAATTTAAAATTTAAATTTCATTTCTTGAAAAAGAAAATTTTTATCAAATTAGTCATGTTGCATATCAAATTAAGCGTCAACTAACGTACTTTAAAATCCCTTTTACCAAATCGTTCTATCTATATTTGGTGCTGAGTTATGGTCCCTTTTATCTTCCCTTATCCATGGAAAAACGAAGGTTTTTCCAAAGTTCTAAGTCTCATAAATGAAAAAATAATAGAGATAAAAATCTAAAAATTGAGACTTTTGATTACCTCAAGGGGTTCAATTGATGAGCCAAATTTGAAAGAAATTCAAAAATGTAAGGTAAAATTTTTCTCAGATTTTGGATCACTTGACGTGGAATGACCCATAAGCAATATTTCCAATATATTTTTGAATATTTTTTACAACATGAGAAATTTTTTTGGCAGTGGGATTCAGGGGCATAAGTCAGAGGGGAGTAAGTCTGATAGTCAGGTTTTAAATCAAAAAAGCAAAAAAAAAAAGAAAAACTAGATAGTTTTTAAATGATATTCAGGAGAGAATACATACCCCGAGTGCCCTTCTTGTTTCAAATGGTCATGTTCTTAAGCAATTTGAATCCATAGCCCCCCAGAAGAATGCTAATAGTTATTATAACGCTTCTTTTACCTCCTAAACAAAATAGCTAGGGTATTAAACTGTTGAAAACTGAAAACAATAGAGGGCACAATCTTCAAAAGTGGTCGAAAACGGTGATCATATTTGTATTCCGGTGGTGCTATGATATGAAAAGTTTTGCTGGAAATGGTAACATGTCTTGCTCTTTATGGTACACCAGTCTTACATGAGGTTGAAATTAGCATTTCAAATATAAATACAGCTCTGATTTCAGTTTCTGGAGTTTGTACAGAGTTAGAAGAAGGAAAAGAAATATTGTGCATAATTTTTTTTTTAAGGAGAGAGAAATAATTAAGGAAAAAAATATATCTTTGGATGCAGTAATGCTACGAAAATGAGTAATGCCAGTGTATAGCATTATTCCCCCAAAATGCTTACTTCACAGTACATTTTAAACTACATGTGACCCAGAGAATAAATTAAAATTTCCCCACAATATTATGAAAGTGTATGAAATACACTATAAATTCACATACCAAACACAGCATTTCCTGATTAATATAGTCTTTACATAACATAGCTTACCTCAAAAATTTATATCAACCGTTGCCTCTTGCATGCTTATTACATCGGTAGCATCTACAAATGGAACAAAGAAACTTTTAGAGGTTGTTAATTTCAAAGTATCTCTGCTGAGAACTAGTTGAATTATTTCCCAGATTCTTTCATAATGAAGTGCAAAATAAGCACTTGGCATTATTACCAATTTTGGCAGTATTTTTCCAGAACAGTCTTTGTTAAATAGTTGAAATAGTGAAATAATATTCTAACAGCTTTTTCCTTCAAAACAATTGTTATCTGATGTGCACATACAGCTTTGAAAACATTTCTTTTTCCACTTAAAACTTTGAAGTTAAGGCCCCTACATGTAAAGTGTTGCCTCAGAATAACAAGATAACAGTAAGGTATCCTGCTGTTGTTCTGAGATGACAATATAATGGTTAACACAATTGACTTGTACTACACCTGCAAATAACTTTTATTGCAAGTATGACATACGTCATGGCTGCATTTTTGTCACAAAATACAAAAATACAATTTGAAAACAACCAAAATGAAACAAGGCATTTTTGCCTCTCTGGTAAAATAACAGTATTTTTTTTAATACGAAAGATTATGTGCAATCTGAAAGATTGGGTAAACCTGGCTATATTCAACTTAATATTATTATAATTCTTACCTAAGATGTTCAAATTACTATTACAGTAGCCCCTTGTTATATCGCTCATTCGGATATATCGCTCTTTTCTTTTGTCTCCCAAAAAAAAAACTTTTAGTTCGAAACCATTTTTGAGAAAATATGCAAAGTGCTCAGAAAAGGTCTCTTTCTCATTTATTTTGTCATCAATGAACAAAACAAAGGTTCTTCTATTCTTCTAAATTCGCTGAAAAGAAGCAGCAAATTCCTGTCACCCAAACTTGCATACTGCAGAGACAGTTTGGAAACTACTGAACACTTTCTTTTGTATTAATACAATGAGTGAAAAGCATCTGTTAGTAATGTGTAGTAGTAATCTGTAAAAGTTATATTTTTTTGTTACTTTTGACTGGAAAAAGCTAATGTTCGAATAAATGAATTTTTATGTATGCGCACGCATAATTTACTTGCATGCTGGATAGAAAACTATTTTTAATGACCTCGGTTATATCGCGCTTTCGGATATATCGCTCTTTTTTCTTGTCCCCCAAAAATCGCGATGTAACGAGGGGTTACTGTAATTTCAAAAATACATAGTTATGCAGTCTTAATGGATATTATCCATGGGTGCAAGTTTGGCCATGCTTCCAACACGGAAAATATTTGAGACCCCCCCCCCCATACATGCTCAAGGGGGGTGAAACAAATACTTATCGATTTTACTGTTCAAAACTAGAGGTTTAGTACTCGTTTTATTTTTAGTAGTAAGATCATAGTTTTAAGTATATTCAAGCAAAAAATGGGGGGGGGGAGGGGCGTGTTCAAAATTTGAGTTCTAAAAACCTCATTTTAGACGATCTTTGGTGATATCAGAATAAGGTGTGGCTTATCTAAAGATTAGGCGAATGTAGGTACTCTTCCTGCGCAGTTTTTTTTTTAATTGAAATTTTAGACGATCTCCGATAATGTTAGGAAAGAAAGGTTCTGAAGTAGTAACCTCGGAAGTTTTTCTAGATCACAGCTGTACTAACAAAATTATAGTACATATTTGATAATGTCAGGGGAATTCAGGGACTTTACCACTCCTTAATATTGCAGTTTTAAAAATATCTTTAAACTTTTTAATGCTGTTATGAGAGAGAAGATTCGAAGGCACTCGCCTAAATTTTTTTCGAAAATGATGTCCTAAAAAGGGATTGCAGGATATATCTGGTAACATTAGGAAAAGGAATGAGGCTCAGAAACGTATCCTCAAGGATTGAAAAAACGTCCAAAATCAAAATATATTAGTTTTCGTTAATATTAGAGTGAGTGTTTTATTTAATTATTTTTTTTAGGAATCAGATTCTCGAAATTTGCTCAAATTTAATTGAAAAAGCACAAAATTAAGAATGCCAGAACAGAATGAATGCAAAGGGTTGATTTAAATATTATACGCAAATATGACATTTAACTAACTATGATCACCAAAATTTTGGTTTAAAAATGATGAAAAAAAGTTATGAGTTTTGGTAACTCACATTTCCCGACTAATGCATAATTTTGCTGCCTAAATTCCTAAATTTCGATTGCCATCTGAAATATCTGTGATAATTTTTTTTTTTTTTTGGGGGGGGGGATATTTATGCTCCAGCTAAACTCAACTCGGATGGAGCTGCATTGAAATTCCTGAAGGGGCGTGGCAAAATGACGATCGTGCAAGTCTTCTGTTGTGGAATATGAAACATAAGATAAGTGAAAAATAATGGCAAGCACAAAATTAGAGATATTCATGTGGTAGAATCACACAGAAAACCAAAGTGGGAGACTGTTACTAAGGCGGATGCAATCTGATTTCGAAATGCGTAAAAAATCGAGGGTAAAGGAGTGAAAAACAACCCAAATGTTAACTTTATGCCAAACCTGTAAACATTGACAAGTTTAAGGGTGTCTTAGAGAAATCTTATTGTATGCTTCGTTTATTTTTGTCTTTGGAAAAAAAAACTGAAGGAATGAGATCGTTTTTTTTTTCCGTCCCGATGTCAGTCTCGGTGATTTCGTCAAGACGGAAATTCGTCCTGAGACAGAAGGTCTTGCACCCATGATATTATCTCCCCCAAAACAGACTACTAAAGTGAAAGGGGGGATTCTTTAAAAAAAAAAACTTTCATCTTCTTAATGTTAAAATACATTGTAAAAATGAATGATCAAAATAAAATAAAAAAAAAGTCTCACTATTGTCAGCAGTGAAAAATGTACATGATTATGAAAAACAAAATATGCTGGAAGTAAAAGAAGTTTCTCTGTCAACCGCAAATGATTTGCCATTTTTAAATTTTTGAATTCTGACAAAAAAGTTATTGAATGGTAATTTAATTAAGTATCTGTTATTAATAATTTATTTGATTAATTATTAGTGCTGATTTATTTATTCAATAATGTATTTTTAACACGCTCGCAGTAGATAAACTGCAAATTTTCGAATCTCTTTCATGAACTTTTTAAACTATACTGATTGAAGAGGAGAAACTTTATTAACATCCCAGTGGCAGAAAGTTTTGCAGCTGTCTACGACAAACTTGGAGCAAATTTAGAGTACAATTTTAATAAACTAGCCATACATTAAAAAAGCATAACTTAACAACAATTATAATTTCTAGCACTTTGTCTAAAATGTTGTAATCATCATGCACTGTTTTTTATTTTGTTAATAACTTTTGATGTCATAAATTAGGATTATTAAACATGCTGCCTGTATGTTATCAATTTGCAGAGCAAAAAAGAAAAGGTGAACTTCTGTTGAAGGATTTTAAAAAGAAAGATTTATTAAAATTTCCCTTACATATTTCACAAGAAAAAACAAGATTGGTACAAATAAAATTAAACTTTAATTCTTAATAATGGGGAAGGGGCACCATAGGTTAGCATCCTCATCACTTATCGAGGTTATAAAACTTATTGTTTTAGATTGTCATGAACTTTTTCCTACTTGTTTGATTAACTATTTTACTCACTTTCTAAAATTCTATTTTGGTATATTTGACATCCCCTCTCCCCTTCTAAGGTTTCAATTTTCAAAAATTGATTGAAAAAACCTTATTTTTGTAAGAGCTGCTGCATCAATGATATGGTTTAAGCAAAACAAAAATAAGCTGGTTATTTTCATGGAATCAAAGACTTAGCCTTTAGAAAATAGAACTTTATCTTGAACAAAAAATAACAGAAGTTTTATTGAATGCATCTGCTCTTAAATATAAAAAAGAAAGCATGGTTTTCGGAGCCATGTTTGCTCATGCTGCAAAGAAATTTTGTAAGTTACTTTTTATGGGTAAACAGATAAAAATAGGGGGGTTGGGTACAGAAGGTGTGGAAATAAGTGAAAAAGAAATAGAGCCATATCTTAAATAAAAAATAACCGCAGTGAAATAAATTACATCAGCTCAAAAGTAAAGCAAGGTTTTGGGCACATGTTTGCCCACAGTACAAAGAGATATTGTGATTTAGTTTTTTATCTCGTGACCCTTTTTTTGCTCCTCATCCCTCTACGGGAAGGAAAAATAAGCGCATAAATCTAAGTAGGCTCACAAGGAGAAAAAATATCCAAAAGTTGTGGATAGCTTTTTAAAGTTGTTTCTGTTAGTGCAGTAATGGTGTAGACTGGTTTTTTTCCTTGGTAGCCAGTGGCTACTAACCCCAAAAACTTTGGTAGCCACTTCAAATTTTTGGTAGCCAAATATACGTGTATACTGAGCTCAAAATTGCTGCTAATCCACTGGTTCCAGACCAGTAAAACTCGCCTTGAACCACCATTAAAAAATAATCACTGGTCCGTTGGACCACCTATTTTTTAACAATAAAAAAAATGTGCTTAGTTTTTTAGCATATAATTTAATGCGAACCACCAATGTTTTTGTACCAGTATATATATTCCTGTTCATTGATTTTCCAGATTTGTTATAATTTCTAACCCCCATACTGATATATAAGTGTTAAAAAATCTTTACCCAATGAAAATCAGCTCATGTCAAAACAGGTAATTATTTTCTTGTATTAAATGATAATCTGCTCTCTTTAATGAAAATTAAAGAAATCAGAGTATCATTTGGAATTAAATAGGCTTTGCAAGTATCAATGCGACTTAAAATTTCAGTGTACAGATCCATTGAATATAAAACTTGAAATAGTAGTACAATATGCAGGCTTAAAACTACTTGTAATCTTTTATAAATTTTCTTGCAGTATTTAGTCAGTTTTAGATAATAACGTATACATCAGGCATTTACTACAGAATCTAGCTCATTCCGTTTTCAGAGATTTTACAACAGACAAAGATTTTCTTGACCACTGGGAAGTGAGGGCAAACCTTTTCACATAAGTTTAGGTTAGAATGACCTGGATTTGAGCTATATATCTTTGTCATGTTATGAAGGACCCCTTAAACTTTCAAAACCTAACAAAAAATTATAACTGAACTTTATAAATATTATTTTGAAGAATAATTAGATAAACAACTGTGGCACATATACAGAATTTGGTTATGTTTTACAAAAAGATTAAGATATTGAAAGTTCGAGTAGAAAAGATAATTAACTCTTGAGCTTAATAAATTGAAAGCATATATTTATTTGAGTTTATCCAACATTTATATTGAAAATCATCTACTTAAGTGATCAAAACTGTTCAGAGAGATTTTTTTTTTTAATGTTAATCACCATTATAAGTTTTGTCTGTGTGTGTAAACCTGAAAATTAAACATTTGTAACAATAAAAAATAATTTAGCATTCATGCTTTGATCGTGAATAACATTTCCCTGCCTATAATATTTATTACATGTATTGCATTTTTCATTAATATAGTCTAGAAACAACAAAACTCCAAGATTAAAAGCTATGTTTGAATAATTTACTTACAAATAAGGAAAAAATTACACTTAAATATCATTCTGCATAATCTTGACGACGAGAGCGACCTGCTTTAATAGATGCCTGCCACCACAAATTTATCGATTTACTAAAATCTTTATTGGATATTTTTTGGCCATTGAACTTAATCCTCATTCTTGCTTCTATTGTTTCTCGATTTAAAGACACACTCTTTATCCCTATTATATCTTTCATAGAGCTCCATGCTCTTTCCACCTCAGCATTACTAGACGGAATGCAAAGCATGATATCCAGTAATTTCTGCATTAGTTACAAGTGACCCAATTCGTCACTGTAGAGCATTTTCCGCAAATGTAAAAAGTCAGTCTTTTTAAAATGGCATTGAATAATGTTTTTCAGCTCCTGCCATTCTTGCAGAGCTGCTTCAGATGGCAACCCAAACATTTTACAGGCCCTTTGTATAGTTGTGTTGCCATAATCAGCTGGTAGATTGGGTTGAGCTGGCATTAAACTCGAGTCCATTACCTGAAAAATTTTAATCAAGATGTCCGAAGAGTCTGATAGTTCACTCACTCTTCTGTTGAATATTTGAACAAATTTTTTTAAAAAATTAGTGCAATCATCCCATGGATCTTGATTTATTCCTCGTTTTAGAGGGACGCATAAATCAATATGTTTGTATTTCAATTTGTTGTCCCTTAAATCTGTACAATCCATGAGAAACGTCATTAAATTGTTACAGTTTTGCTTTTCGGTAAGTTGACTAACATGTATTGCAGCCTTTTTGATCACTGACATTGCAATATGCAATAAAATGTCTCTTGTTTCTAAGGTTTGTGATGTTCTGCCTACAATTTCTAAGAAATCTGCAAAGGCAAATAAAAAAAAAACAGTAGGATGTTAAGCTTTTAAGTAAGCCTCTTGCATTAGTTTTCACTTCCGACGTGTAAACATTACTGCTGTGAGGCAATGATATTTGTTCCAGGTGGCTCACCATTACTTCGTAATTCCTTATGAGCGGTTCTACGGATTTCCTAAGCGAATCTGCCCAGCGAGTGTCACATATTGGTTTAAAGGATAAAATTTCAATTTTTAAGGTTTCCGCTAATTTTTTCAGCTCCCTTAACAACTTAGGGGAAGAACTGTAAAAACTGTTAATACTTTTCACCAAAGATATAATTTGACTCATTGCTTTGTTACTTGAAATGGATTCTTTGACAATTAAGTCAAATACGTGGTTCAAGCAATTTATGTACGAAGGAGAGTCTATTATTTTACTAACCCTCCTTTTTTCCCTATATTTACACTTGTGCCATCTACGGTTAAGCAAAAAAGCTTTTCTTCCCAATTATCTGCAATACCGGCATTCAAAGCAACGGTTTTGATAGCAGATAAAATACCTACTGCATTCGCATGTAAATCAATTTCCCCTAGCCCCAGAATCCGTACTGCTATTTTTGGTTCATCATCTTGTATAAAACATATCTAATACATACGGCTTCATACTCTGTAATGGCTTTGCTTGTAGACCCGTCTGTCATAATTGCAAATGCACTGCACTTATTTATTTCTGAAGAAATTTCCTGTTTTATATCTTCTGCAATGTAATGCAAGAAAGATGTAAATCCGAAACGATTCCTATATGTTTTACCCAACTGCACTCCATTCAATTCAAGGAGCTGACATTCAGCATCAAAACTAATTGACGCTCTATTTTCTTGCGCCATGCTGTACACAATGCAAAACAATTTCACCATCTTTTCTTGAACCTCAGGTGGCAACTTAGTCAATTGTTCGGCTACATTGCAATTTGAAGATATCTCTATGCCTAATGCAGCCTTCGACTTAGAGTAACATGCTTGATGGGCTTTCGATGCAAAATGCAGATTTACGGTTTGCTTCTTTCTGTTGGGAGGGTTGAAAACCTTACTGTCTTCCACAAAACAAGTTGCCACTCCAAGCGATGTAGCAAATTCTGTGCAACATTTGCACCACATTCCCCAGTTACTGGAATCGTCAAATACTAAATTTTCTTTTCTGTCAGTGGTAGCACTGGCGTCACCAGGTACAATTTTTCAATCTTTTAGAATGCGTTTATTTTCCTTTTTTGACACAAGAGGTAATGAAGAGGAGGCTTCACTGCTTTGTACCATTATTAAAATTGGAGCTTCGGCAGACAAACATTCAGATGAAGAAATATTCTCATTTTCCACATTAATGACAGGTATTGGTGTTGGAGGATCATCCTCATTTGATGAATGGCTATCAGGTTCAGTAATTCTATTGCAAATGAAAAAATAAATAAAATACTGAAAATAGCTACATTTTAATTTTAAATTACAGAATTAAAAATTAACTTTGATTTAAAGCAGGAAAATTGGATCATAATATACATGTACATAATAATGATGTATCCTGTCCTTAAGTTATAGGGTAATGAGAGAAAAGTTAAATAGTTACAATAACTTGACTGTTTCAAAATGAACTAATTTGTTCAGAGAATTATCGCACATAAAGAAAGAATTATGTATTTTATATACAACTTGCATTGAAACATTACTCTTCATGTTTCCCCCTTCAATTTAATTGTAATCGGGAACTGTAAAAAAAGATAGTTTAAAAACTGAAAAATGCAAAAAATGTACCCTCTTCAAAACTAGAGATTTTTAGAAACAGATTTAATAGACTACCATACCTGCCAACATGTTTACTTAGAAAATCTTACAATTTTCCCGACGAAACTGTACTAAGACAATGAAAAACAGACATTAAATAAGTTATCATACTGTATCATTGTCACTTCCAGTAGTTTTCTTTTATTTTAAATTTGAATCAACATTTTAAATTTTCTAGAGATTTTCAATCAAATAAATTCGTTTTAGTTATGCAATTTTCTGTGAAGTATGTGTTAAATATAAGCATGGTAGTAAGAAAAAAAACATGAATAATAAAAAATATATATGAAATAAATAAAGTAGTCTTCGTAGATATGTAAAATAACTTTCAATTGTCAAAAATATTAAAATACTTGCAAGATGTAAAAGGATTGACATCTTAACAAAGGAAACAATTTTTCGTTGACTATAGATCAGTTTTTTTTTAATAAATTGATTTATTAATTATAAAAAAACTGCAATGAGTTAATCTAAGATAGTAATATGTCCAAATAAGTTCCAACCGTCAAAAATATTAAAACACTGACAAGATGTTAAAGGATTGAAATGTCAAACAAAAGAAGCGATTTTACGAGAATCGCGCGTAAAATGTAGGTATGTAAAATGGGGAGGAAAAAATTTATAAATTATTAAAATAAATAATTAAATGTGATAAACCAAAGGTAGAAAATGTTAATGTAACCAAAAATGTTCACAAACATTAAAATATTTGCACGATGCAAATGGATTGTAGTCTCAACCACGCGAACCAGTTTTCCGCGAAGTACGTGTTCAGTGCTGAAATATGATGCAGTTTAGGCTCTCCCTCGCGTATTAACACATGTAACGATAAATTTAAGAAGCCCGGTAGTTGAAATTTATTTATATGAAAAAAAAAATATTTTAATTGATAAAAAAATCTATTAGAAATGTACGATTTTACACCTTTTCCGAACGATCGTACTATAGAGTAAAAAACGTACATTGTACGTCTAAAACGTACAAGTTGGCAGCTATGGATTATGTACTAGTTGTTATGCCACCAATACTTCCATATTGTCCACAATTAATTTCTAATACTAATGAATGACTAAATTCATGAAATTGATAGTGAAACTAGATAATCTATGCTATCATTGGGCAAGACAAGTTTCTCTAGCCAAAAATATTAAAAGTATGTACAAGATGCAAAAGGATTGAAATTTCAAGCACGGCGTGCAATTCTCCGTTTAGTACGATTTTAACGTTAGCTTGGCTTCAAAAATAATTCATTAAAATTAACAAGCAAATATAATGTAGCGTACGGCAAAATAACTTCCGAGAGTCAAAACTATTAAAATATGAACAACATGCAAAGAGATTGAAATCTCAACCACGAGATGCAGCTCCCCATGAAGTACCATCACAAAAGAAGCATGGATTCAGAAATAACTCATTCATTAAAATTAAATATAAAATAAGCTAATCTCTAGCATTCTATGTTAAAATAACTTCTGATTGTCAAAAATATCGAACGATTTACAAGATGCGAAAGGATTGAAATCTTCATTACGAGATGCAATTTTTCGCACGAAGTACGATTCCGAAGTTAATATGGCTTCCCAATTAAAGTCATTCATTAAAATGAACGTCCAATTAAACGGAGCATACGTCAAAATATTGTCCGAATATTAAAATAATCGCAAGATGCAAAAGAGATAGTGGAATCAATTTTCCCGAAGCACGTGTTAATGCAACAATTGCCACGCGACGGGTTTCTTTTTGAGTGCACATGTGATGAAAATGTCATCGATGAATTCGCGCAATGAAACTACTTCCTAAGGAATTCAAGCCTTACTATATTAGCAATCAAATATTTTTTAAGGTTTTCAAGCACAAGTGTTGGAACTCGAGCTAATTTTACGAATTTCATAGTTAGAAAAGCTCTTATTTCGTAATTTATGACGGGTAATCAAAGTTAAAAGTACGATTATGACACCGCTGCCGAATATACAATACATATTTTAAATAATACTGAAATAAAAGTTTGGAAACATTTATTTAAAATTTCTTCCTAAAGTGCATCGATCGAAGCCTTCACTAAAATTGGAAAATAACGACGCTTAGTTTTTGGATGACGCATTTTACTTTAAATCAAACCAGAACGTTGTAAAATGCGTCAAAAAATTAAAATATTGAGTAATGACCTTTCACATTAACAGGTGTAAATCGGGCACGTAAGTAATTTGGAATTGATAGCCTATTATTCAGCATGAAAATTACTTATTTTGGTGTCATTTTTCATGCATCCCACGTTTAAAATAAATCTTCTAAAAAGATTGTTTCATTATAAAAGAAAAAAAAACTTACTTGCTACTAGTTGTTTTTGGTTTAAAAAACTGAAGTAAAGTCTTGGAAGATGGATCATCCAATTTCAGTCTTTTCGCGCTTCCTCGACTCGTCATTCAAAAAACAGAAAGTCTTCCAAAAATAGATAAGATAACTTTTCTCCTCGCCAGATACCGCGAGTAAACCAGCTGACCTTGATTGGGTTCGGGGATCGCGATTGGGTCTGCAGAAACGCACCGGGTTTTCCACGCCCCCTGCGTATGAGCCACGTGCAGCTAGTTCTGCGCATCAAACGAATTCGGTCAGCGAATTTTCAACTTTGCTCCCAGGTCAATTAATGACGTCAGGCTCTAGAGTGACTACTACAGCCGGGAAAACTGGTTTGAAGCACACAATGAAAGCCATAATTTTGGATCGGGAATTTTTTTTTTTTTTTATTTTGGTCAACCAGTGGCGATCGACTCCGATATTTTTGGTCGCCATTGAAAATTTTTGGTAGCCAGCTGGCGAGTGGCGACCGCTAGTCTGCACCTATATAGTGCAGACAAAAACTGTCTGCAAGATGGTTTCACAATGTTGCTGTGTTGCAGTGTTTCTGTCACTGGGGAAAACATCTTGTGCTGGGGTGTGTGTAGAAGTGAATGTGTAAAATGTTTTTTGTTCCCGACATTTGATGAAATCAAAAGAAGTTTTGCCGCACATTGGAATGGTATGCTATGAAAATGTTCGACATTATCCTCTTTAAAAATTTTCAACCAAGGGACCCTTGGAATTTTTTTTTTCCAATTCTCCAGTTTGGACCTCATCCTTGAAAAATTCCTGTGTGTGCCACTGAGTAATACAGCACAATGTTCTTAACTGGTTCATAATCTATTAAATTTTACTGTCTGTTTTCTTTTAATCTAACTTTAAACTCCAGCATTTATACTTAATCAAATTAATTTAGTAAATATTTTTTAAATTGTGCAGGCAATCATGATAGAAAATAGTGTAGAATCAGTTGCAGCATAAATAATAATTATTGTAAGAAAAATAAATAGTTAAGCTCTGCTATAGCAAACACGAGATAATGATATGCAGGTTATAGCAAACCTTTTGCATGGTTCCAACCATTGAGAAGGAATAAAATTGGAGACAGTGAAGTCTGCAATTCTTGAAACAAAGATCTCAAGTCACGTGATATTTTTAAAGTAAAGTATAGGAAGAAATCAGGTTTCTTTCGCTTGTTTTACGCAAAACATGTTTCTCATTTGCCGATGCTAAACCATGTGACTTGGGAGCTTTGTTTCAGCTTTTTATAAGACAATTATTGGACTTGCTCCCACCATTTACTAATATCTGCTCTAAGGTTCTAAATAAAGGCCAATGTGATTAATGCATTTTTCAACGCCTATAATGAACACCAAACACTAGAAAATCTGTTATGATCCATTTTTTTTTCACCTTTTTTACAGCACCTGTCCCAACAGCCTTCTCTATAACTTGTTTGCTAAGAGAAAACCATTTTCAGCAGTAATTATCCTTTCTCATCAAATATAGCAGTTTAAACCTCACCTATTATTCCTTTGATAAAGCAGCTACTTCTGATAAGGGAATCCCTCTACAGGCATTGTAGTATCATTTTTCAACAGTGTTTAATCAAATGATGTGGTTAATCGTTTCAAAAGCCAATCCTTAATTCTCAATGAATTTTCTTTTTCTAAATTTACTGTATCCACTATCAAGAATCTTAATTAAAAATCAGCTTGTTCTGAACAATGTTTTGGCTACATACTGTAAATAAATAAACACATAGTAAATTTGTTCACAATATATAACAGAAAAATTAAAGAAAGGTTAAATCTAAAAGAATTTGCCAGAAAATCATAATTGCTCTTCACGACTTGATTGCTGTTGTAGAGACGTCACATTACCAGCGCGCTGGCTTTCTTAGTCTAGAAGGCAGTGAATTAGCTTGCAAGGTTGCACTTCTTATTGTGCACTTTGTGAGTAAGTGTTAACTGCATTAACCCTTTAACTGTCATGCCCGAGATAATCTAGGGCACAGCACTGGTGTTCGAAAATGTCACCCCGAGTTTTACTCGGGGTAATTTTTTTTTTGAT
This sequence comes from Uloborus plumipes, assembly GCA_038373865.1. Taxonomy (NCBI): domain Eukaryota; kingdom Metazoa; phylum Arthropoda; class Arachnida; order Araneae; family Uloboridae; genus Uloborus; species Uloborus plumipes. Next base: position 17,071 of record JAXGGA010004413.1, on the reverse strand, counting down.
TGCATCGTATTGTTACCCTAGAATATATATCGGGAGACGTTTATTTCGGCTTCACCTCTTTGTCAAACCCGACTGGTTTGGTTTGGTTATTTTGGGTTTACTGGCACAAGAGCCTTTATAGGCTATGCTGCGCCAAACGATGATAACCAATAATATTAAAACATTTTTAAACACATAGATCATGTTTAAAATCCAAACTAAGCAAGAGAAAGAAAAGACTGACAATTTTTAGTAAAACCAGAAACCTAACAAAGACAAAACACTCAATACAAAGATAAAACCACTAAATCAGAGATATAAAACCGCTGTAATTTCTGAAAGGTATTCACTTTTGTTTATTTATTTTTTTTTTTTCATTTATTTTTTAGAAAACATTTTTTTTTTTTTTTTTTTTTCATTTTTAGAAAATAATGCTCTACTAGAATCGAACTTTACAACTGCCATGTTGAGTGGCAGCCACCTCAAGCAAATATGCTACAAAACTTTAAATATTTTACCCATGTGTTTCAAAATATCAATTTTTAACTACTAAGTATATTTTATTTTGTACTAAACATTTGATTTTTGCAATAAAAAAAATTTGACAATTTGGGCACCCAAATCATCAAAATAACTTGACAGTTAAAGGGTTAAGGGAGTTTTAATGCTTTAAGCAAAAAACTTATATTTATATAACGAGGAGTAGTAAACCAACAAAACAATACCATAGAATAAAAGCCTGAAGTTTATCAGAACAGAAAAATAGTACTGTATTTTCGGGCAGATAGTAGATAAGCCGCACCACCGTTTACGCAGCACTTCACAAAATTCTGGAGAGAAAAAATGTGTTTTATCAGATACGCCAGAATCAGTGTATAAGCCGCATAAAACTTAGTTAAAAATTTAATCTGCAAGAACCTATGCTGCAGTATACTCTTATTGGCATGACAAAGAATTAGTAACATTGATTTGAAAACAGTGTTTCAATATCATAGATAATTAAACCATTGCAACATTTTGGCGATAACTGCAACTTATAGTAACCCTGTCCTACTCTGGTAGTTTCTACAGCAACCTTACTTCCCATTCCCTCAGCAAAGACCAGGCAGGCGATTTTGTTTTTCCATTTGGAGTTATTGTTGATATTTTTTTTCTTAATTTATTCCCTTCCTTATCACTGGTAATTTTTATTTTTTCACTTGGATTCCTTTTTTGATATGTTGGTTATTGCTGATGGTATTTTTTTTTTCTTAATTTATTCGTTATGGGACCTAGGAAAACAAAATAATATCTGAATAAGCAGAAATGCTGTCACCCTTTTCAAAATAGAACTGTTCAAAGGCATTGCAGTAGTGGCTTACGATGTCAGACTCTAATTTGCTTGGTTTTAGGTAATAAAAAAACTAGGGATGGACCGGATATCCGGTAACTATTCGGTATCCGGCAGATATTTTAAGTGTCCGGTACTTCCAGATATCCGATCCGGCTGACTGCCCCAGATACGGATATCCGGAATTGATGTGAGGGTTATCCGGTATGATGTGAGGATCTAATTGAATATTTTCTTTTTTACAAAAATCCCAGTTAAAAATGTCATTGTTTGATGAACCTTTTAGATGATGTAATTACTTTTCATTTTTACTTTTTACCAATTTTTGCTTCTAAAACAAAAATTATATGTTATTCCGTAGACTTTGTACTGGACATGGGAGCATTCTGCATATTTGATTTTTCACAATTTCCAGATAAAGTATGATTGTCTTCAGCTTTTCAAAAATTTTTTAGTTAAAATATTTAGAAAGAAAAAGCTACAATCCTTCAAGGATTAATGTGCGACAAAAGGTTGAAAAAAACTTACGATCATATCGTTAGTTCATAAAAATTAATCGCAGTTGCTTTTAATATGAATTCTCAAATTATTTTATTTATTGAATTCTTTTATTTTTAGTTTTTGTACTTCTAACAAAAATTGCGATCTATTAACACCCAATGATGTTGTAATTAGATATTTTTACTTTGCCACTATTATTGCTTTATTATAATGGAAAAAAACATACAATAAATAACCTATCTAACATTGGCGAAATTGTTCTTCTAGGTAATGTAAACATCTGTCCCCATGAATCCTCGCAACTTAGCCATGTTTTTTTTTTTTTTTTTTGAAAGAGAGTTTGAATGTGTGAAAAGAAATTTTGAATCTTGCACTTTATTTCGTTCTTTCTTTTTGTAATCTCTTCCTTTAAGAAAAGATTTTTTCTCTGCTATTAGAATCTGTTCACGTCTGTCACGCCGCTCCGTAACTCCTCGAGAACTTGTTGAGCATGACCCTCAATAACATTCAATCGAGTCTCGATAACTCAAAGCCTTTCTAAACTCAAATATACCTTTATTTCAAAGTTTTCATTCGGTCCCAAATTCTTGAAAAGACAGTAGGAACTGCTTGTTACTCGGACTTTCAATAACTCTAAGCTTTTAGCTGGTGCCTTGGGACTATGAGCTATTGAAACTCGGCAATATTTGAGATGTTAATTTGCGTCTTTATAAAGTGTATTTTGTTTTTAGGAATTTAAGTAAAACTTTAAGTTAATTATTTAGATATAAGTTTATTAATTTATTTTTTAAATTGAACATGTTTAGAATAATTTTTAATAATAATAATAATATATCAGTCATTTCAGCAAAAATGGTGCAAATCAGTCCCGATACTTCAGAATTTCGGTAATTAATTTAAATATTCACCACCAATTAATTTTATTTTTATTTGTTCTCCATCTAATTGTGTGTAACCAAGTATTACTTATTTAGGCATAAGCCATTCATAAAGGACTCAAAAAAAAAAAAAAACTTTGGCGAAAGGAGGAAAAAACAATCTGCCCCAGCTTCTAATTGCTAGGACTTAAAATGCAATTTAACATTAAGCTGAAATGCAACAGCAAAATCCTTTGCAATGCACAGCACAAAAAATGCTTCTGACACCCTTTCTGCTGTTTTTTATGTATGTAAACAAGAAAATCTTGGAAAAACACTTATTTATCTCTGTTCCTAGATTTTTTATGTTTCAAACTGTCCAATCTGTTACAAGCCTTTCAGAAATAAAATAAGCAATTGCATTCTATGTGATATTTTTTTAAAGAAGTACAAGTAATGTATCTGCTGTGGTTACTTTGATACTTTGAATTATATAGTCAGCAACTAAGATAAGCCTAAAATTATTTACTGATACTTAATTTGCACTGTGGGATGTCCACTCTGTTATAGTCGCATTAATAGTGCAAAAAATATTTTTCTTGAAATTGCAGACAGAATTAGTTTAAGGATGTTTAGTTCATTTTATACTTGTTCTGTAATTAACTTTTCTTTATGATTAGAAATATATTTTTCAAACCTCATTTGTCTCCTCTGTTGGTCAAGAAGTGGTCAAACTATTCAAAACCCTTAATGAATGACTCATATACAAGCCATTTACACTTTATTATGCACTAACAGAATAATTTTTAAAACAAGGATTAGTTGGCAAAAATTACTTCATTTGATAAACTTAACTCATGATTTGTACCATTTTGGCTGGAATAACCCATAAATATAACATTTGCATCTAAGAATGTTTTTTTTTTTCAAAATGAAGTTGAATTTCGAGGTGATTGTTTAAGAATTAGTTTATTAATTTGTTTTTAAAAAAGTGAATGTGTTTAGCATGACTCTTAATGTATTTAAAATGATAATTTGCTACATTTAAGAATGTGTATCTTAAGTAAAGTAAAATTTCAAGTTGATTATTTAAGTATAAGTTTACTCATTTGTTTTTAAAAAAGTGAACAACTTTAGCATAATTCTTAAAAACATATTTAAGCTGCTGATTTGAATATTCAGAAAATATGTACCTTTGTTTTTTGGAGTAAAATTTTTAATTGATTATTTGAGTATAAGTTAATGATTATTTTTATTTTTTAACACACTGGTCCTGTTGTCTTGTTTTAATATTTTCTTCTTTAACTTGTATGTTAGAAAAAGTACAAACGTATTTTTCTTTTAACAAAGAATTTCAAAGCAAAATTTTGCTTTATATTATTGCAAAATTAGAAATAAGAAAATGTGTTACTTTGTAATGAAGTTTAAACTTATAAAATTCTAATAAAATATGTATTAATAGAATTAAGAAAAAAAAATTCATCTGAGCTTGTTTTTTTTTCTTTTTTTGTTAATCAATTATAGTGTATGTAATATTGGTAAAATATTTAATAACTGTATCATTTACGTAGAAACTTATTAAAATGATATTGAAACAGAAAAGCTTTAAAATTTAAACTAAGAATAACTAAAAGTTTAAACTTTGAGTGCATACAGAAATATTTAATTCTATCTTTTAAAGTTTTGTCTCTTTTGATAAAAATACATAATTTAGAAAGAAATCACAATATGCTAGTGTTTCATTTCAAAAAGAAGCGCTACTCCTGTACAAAAAAATAGAGGCTTTAAAAATTAATTTGAATGTATTTAACATGTTCTTAAAGAAATGATGCGAGAAAAAACTTTGATTTATTGTTTTGAAGCTGAATTACATAAAAATAAGCGAAGCCGGATATCCGGTATCCGGCTTGCGATGAGCCACCGGAAATCCGATATCCGGCTTGCGATGAGCCACCGGAAATCCGATATCCGGCTTGCGATGAGCCACCGGAAATCCGATATCCGGCTTGCGATGAGCCACCGGAAATCCGATATCCGGCAAAATCACTATCCGGTCCATCCCTATAAAAAACATATCGTGTACTTTAAAAAAACAAAACTTTTACATTGTATAAGTCGCCAAGGCGTATAAGCCGCAGGAGTTAAAATTCACGTTTTAAACATGTATAAGCAGAGGGCTTATCTACCCGAAAATACACAATTTTTTTTAAGAATGAAAAAAACTTATGTGCATCAAATCGAATGATTGAAAAATTTAAACCATATTTTTACGAATCACATCCAAATGTTGTGAAAGTTGTAAGATAATTTCAAACTTCAAATATAAGACATCATTTTAAAGATTTTTTCGACCGCTTTTGGTGAAAAATACAAAGACAATCCACATTTCAGTTGTTTCGTCAAAAAAATCCCAATTTTTTATATTATTATTCCACATTGCTGCTATGCAAAGTATCCCTAACTAGGGAGGAGACCCATTGGTTCAGTTGGTTAGAGTCTGTCATGTAAATGATGCGGAGATCCTGCATTTTAATCCCCATGAGTCGAATTATACTTTTTTTATATCTTGTAAGTCATTTGTTATGACATTTTCTTCAGCAGCATTCTGCAGGGCCAATGAGAGGCCATGTCAGCCTAGTTGGAAATTATAGGAGGCCTGGCTCAGAATCTGAGTAATATAATTTTTACATGGAGGCAAATTGATAAAAAGACCAAACTGACAGGGGGCCCACAGCGGCTCTCGGCATCACTGGGATCCTGAACCCATTTCAGGATTCTGAGCTACAGTTCTGTAGTATTTACAGTATGGAAACAAGACATGAATTTCAACAATATCAAATTGCAGTACAGTTTTTTCGTAAATATTTTTACAAAGTAGAGCAGTGAATTTCAATTTTTTTTTTTAAATTTTATTGCACATTGTTTCAGTATGTAGCATACCAAGGCAGAAGCTCAGTAGTTTAGTTGCTAACAGGTGTCCTACTAATACCATGACAGTCATAGATGGATACTTCCATGGGCTAGAAAATGTATTTTTTGAACAACTATTTTTTCTCAATTGAATTTTGTTCCAAATTTCTATAAATATGTAATCTTAACTGTCGTATTGAAACCAGAATTTTTTTTTAATCTTTATCTTCTGTATCTAACATGAGCAATTGCAATTTTATCATACAAGGTCCGTTCAAAGAGTGATGCACATGATTTTATTGCGACATGACTATCTATGGCATAGCGATAAAAATTGTGGGATAATGCGATGGGGAGGGGGGAGGGCTCTACTCTTTCAATACGGCCAGTCGCCAGTTTGCTCCAAGAAGTGTTAATGTAAAGGACATGCTTTCATGTAAAGTGTGTTTCTGTAGTTTGTAACATGAAGCAATGAGCTGCAGTTATTGAACAGCCATACACCATTTTTGAGGAAAGAAAGCAACCAAAACATTCCCGACGCTTCAAGAAGCCTTGAAAGCTGATTGCATTTTAAGGTCACAGGTTGGAAGGTGGCACGAAGCCTTCAAGGAGGGGTGGAAGGAGATCGAAGATGAACACCATTCGGAAGATCCAACGACGACCAGAACTAACGAAAACATAGATCGTGTGCAAAGTTTTGCTTTACGACCGTCGATTCAAAATACGGCAAACTAAATAGAACTGTAAAAAATGGGGAATGCCATTTCCAAAAGTGGGATGTGGTGTGAGAAAACGATAGTCATATTTAAATCTAGAAGTTATAACACATATGAATCAGAAATACTGGTGTTAGAAGCAATGAGCAAAGGGAAGCGGTTGTCGAACAGTGGCACAGGAGTTTTTATTATAGCATTTAATGTACATATTTAATGCATGATTTCATTTTACAACTTCTCAAAGACTGAAAATTGAACATAATATAATTTTACAAATCAGACCTTCAGGTTCAGAAGAGTTTTTTCAGTAGAAGAAAGTGGATGTATAAAAGAAAAATAATGAGAAAAATGTGCAAATAAGAGTCACATAATTCATAAGAGTTCATCTTGTGTACCTCTTAACATTAAAGGACCAGATAGGTTCCTAGTTTTTTCAGGAGCAAGTTTCTTCAAAAAGTAGGGCCCAACAACACTAGATTTGTAAAATTGCATCAACTGCATTGTACATCATAACCAAATAAAACTGTTCGGCTATATTTTAACCAAGAAACAAAAATAATTCTGTAGAGAAAAATGTGACTATTAAATGGAGTTTTTTTTTTTTTTTTTTTGTTTTTTTTTTTTTTTTGCTACCGAAATTCAAATTAGTTCCTGATAATTTTGAAACAAGATTTCCAACAAATTTTTGTTTAAAAAAAGGAACAAATAACATAAGTTTTCAAAATAGTACATTACACTGGAATAAAGCAGAAATTGAGTTTTATAGTAAAATAAATGCAAATCACGAAAAATATTTGAATGTTATTTTCAGTTAAAGTCTAGGCTTCTTTATTTCTCTTATTACTTGTTTTATTGTGTTTAATGGCGCAAGAACCTTTATAAGCTATACTGCACCAAACGATGGTTCTCTTATTATCAACAGGGTTAATGTATGAGAACATAGTAGTTTTAAGGAAGTAAAGTGATTTGCTGGAACAATTGAGAAAATTTTGAGAGTATAGCTTCTGTGTAAATTAAAATTTAGCATCTTTTAAATTAGAGGAGAAAGAGGAGGGCAGAGGGTCATATAACAAGAAAGTTATGGCTGAAAAAATAAAATACTACATAAACAAAAACATGCATTCAGGCTTAGAACAAATATTTACACTACTTCAAAATAAATTTTTAAAAGCTCAGAGATTTTAAAAGAAGAAAAGTCACCAATTTGTACTAAGCGAACAATATAAATTCTAAACAGTAAAAAACAGAACAAAACTTATTTTAAATCACTTACCACAAGCCCGTACTTTTCCAAAATTGAGGAAGCATTCTCACTTGAGTATGATCTGTCACGATAATGCTATAATCTTTAATGTCATGATGGTAAAAAGTTAAAGATTCCTTTGTAAGAGGATGTCTCAAAACTGAGCACTATGTATAAAAAGAGAGAAAAATCTTGTTTTTAAACAGAACACAGTAACTAAGTATCATATTTTACCTCTTCTAAAGGTTGGAAACTACAGAGCAACATAAACATATTATTCTATTAATTGAGGATTAAATTTTGACAATATTACTTTATAAAACAAAATCTAAAACAAAGGACTACTATGCTAGGGAATAAAAATAATTTTGAGATGACTACTTATAAGTAGTTCATTCCACACTATTTAACTGTTTAAATACAGTGAACAACGTTATGAGTACAACAGCTATACTAGTGCATTAAGGAAGAACAGAAAAATCCCATTATACCTAGTTATGTTACATGTAAAAAAGGTATTTTCTTCATTGATTTAATAAAAATATAATTTAAAATAACTAAGACCCCTCTAACATATTCCAGGGGTGCTCAGGGCCCGATTAACACGTGAAGTTAGGGGAAGCTCTGTCTCATTTTGAGGCCTCCTGCTTTTTGAGGAGGGGGGGGGGTATTTCTAGAATCTTGAGCCATTGAAACAAATCTCGCTAAGGATAGATATCGTTTCTAAGAGCTGCCCAATCAGAATTGAGATTAAAGGCTGTAGTACCCTTCCTCCACTAATATGTAGAATTTTCGTACATAATACATGGCTGCATTAAAATTTTATGATTCGATGTTAAATTAGATTTACTACTTCACAGAACTAATGAAACATAATAAAAGTAAATTGTTAAAAAGTTGGGTCAAATCCCACATTTAAAAATAGCTTGTGGTGGGATTTATGTTTTATGAAATGTGTCTTCACCAGTTGGCGGCTTGTGACTCTCAGACTAGGGTTGCTGCAATTTTTTTAATGTAACAAAAATGTATGCGTATGCCAATACGTAAAAAAAAAATAAATAACGCACCAATATTAAAATAATAATTATTAAACCTATAATTTATGTTTACTCAATTCAAACAAATGGGAAAAAAATAAATAAACATAAAAAATTATTTAAAAACAAAGCACATTTTCCATTTTTTCTTTTTTTTTTTGCAAATTCTTTTTAAACTTTTTCATTAAAGTTTTTGATATTATTGCTCAAACTTTTTCCTGCACTGAGCATAGCTAAGGCTGCTGTCCTATCATCTGACATGTTTCGAGTGAATGTCTTTGTTAAATTTTCTCTGGTACGAAAACTTTCTATTCGTCGAAGCGTGAGCAATGGTAGAATCCGAAACAAAGCGACTTTTTTTAAAAACATTTTTTTCGGACTAAAATAACAATGAAAAAGAAATAGCCGGCAAATGCTCAACACTCATCGTTTCATACACTACTAAAGTGAAAAATATTTAGTTTGAAGCAGCAAATAATAAAGCAGCGAAAAGGAAATATTCAGCATGCGTATGCGAGTAATCAGTCACTTAAAGCATCTCAGGAGCTGCACCGGTTGCAGCCCACAGCCCAGTTGAAAAATCCTACCCCCGATTGACCACACGTCACGCTGAGCATGCGTAGAAAGCTTTTCAGCGAGCTCAAAGGATCTGTGCGTCGTGCAGCGCTTTACGGAAAGTATGCAATTTTGTTTTCGCACTTTAGTTGAGGCCGTAAGATTGACTTCACTGATAATTTATTGGCGTTCGTGTGTGTGTAACGAAATATCTTTTGCTGACCAACTATTGATTTTGTATGATTTGTATTCACTCAGGATCAGAATAAAATAAAAACGAGAACAAAATAATAACTTAAAAGCTCATTTTTTGGAAAAACTACTGGGGGTGCTGCAGCGCCGCAGCACCTATGGACGAGCCGCCACTGGTCTTCACCTTTAAAACTTTCCAGAAAAATTTTATTGAACCAGTTCTAATGTTTACAATTACCTTTAGATATGCATTTAAAAGCAGAAACTAGAATTTTAAATTACAAGGTTTCAGTCATTTTTGGGCCCCCTGAAATTTTTTTTAGAGGAAGCTCAAGTTTCTCGTACCTTTTGGGTAATCAGGCCCTGGGGGTGCTGAATATCTCTGAATGCCTACCCTAGTTTCAAGGGAAATTTTTGTATTCCGAGGGAAGTTTCTGCACATTTTTTTTTTTTTCAATAAATTTCAGAGACAAAGGGGTTTTAAAAACAAAGAACTTATTTTTATAACTGAAAAAAAAAAAGAAGTAAAAATGAATGTTGATAGCTAGATATTGGTTTTCTCTATGAAAGCTAATTCACACATGGAGCATGTGAAATATTCCAACTTTGACTACTAGATATTGTTAAGAGACTTACAAAACACAAAAATTCACCATCACCGAGCTTTAAAACAAAATAATTGATTTTTAATGATTTTTTTAAAAACCCACGCGCAAAAAAAAAACGCTCCTTGAAAACGAAACCAGTGACGTGAGATCAGGGTTGTTTGATTTCGTCCGGGGTGGAAAAAACCCCCGGAAAAAACCGCCCCGGACAAAATAGCATTTTGTCCATTTCGTCCATTTTGTCCACTTTAAAGAAAATGACAGTCCTTGATTAAAAAATCCAAAGTTTTAAAGTAATGTTTTAAAATATTGATTTTTTTCAAGGAGGTAATAGTTTTAGCACACATAATTATGTATACAAACAAATATTTAATAAACAACAAATTCTAGAAAAATATATTATCTGTATAAAATAAATGAATGTTAACAATAAGATTTAATGCTTATGAAAGCACACATTAGCAGTAAATAATTTTTAGATGTTTATTTGTTGTGAAGGAGTTTCATTGCCAATAATAAGAGTGTATATAAAATATAAAAGTAGAAATAAAAATTTTAAAAGATTTGAGAAAGAAAATTGTGCCATGAAATGAAATATGTTCCTATAATAACATTAATATATCCATAAAACAATACTGTGTACATAAATATTTTACAATAGGGCAACATTCTTCAAATCCTCAAAAAATATAACGTAAAATGACCAAATGAATCAAAATTAAACCAATATTTCTTGTAGCATCTAATGTATTTTTAAATACAAATGATATACATTTATATGTGTATTTAATTCAAACAAAATTTAAATATAGAATTTATGAGAAAATATCATATAAAGTTTACTTTTTAAGGGATTGTATTGTGTTAATATTGTATTGTGTTAATATTGTCTAAGGTAATAGAATATGTTTTTCAAGAATTTTTTTTTTCTATTTGTCTACTCTACAATAATGTAATTACACTCAATAGTTTTTTTCACTATGTTAAATCAAATTTTCTTTCAAATAAAATTAGTTAAAAATCAATGGGTTAATTGCCATTCTTTTCGTTTTTTTTTTTTTTTTTTTTTGTATGATACCATCATTCTATTTTGAAAAATGGGTAATGCAAGAGAGATACTAATTGTACATCATAACATTTTTATACATCAAACGTATGAAAAAAATGTGTTTTTTTTTTCATTTCTTCCATTTCGTCCAATTTTGTCCATTTCTTCCGGCGTCCTGGACTTTTTACAAAAAAGTGGACGAAATGACAACCCTGCGTGAGATGGCTCTAATTTTAGCCTTTCACCCGCAAAAATTTTATTGCAGCTATACTACCTTTTCTTTGAAAAGTTTTTTTTTTTCTTTTAGTTTAAGTATATTAATTCACTATGGAAATAAGACTTGTCAAAAGGCAATCCAATAACCTGTCAGAGATGATTGCTTTAAATTAGGCAAGGTTTGATAAAAATACGTGAAGGATTGAATATTATTTGCTTATAATGATGTTGATTCTACCTGTAAATGCACTGTTGTATATGAAATTGCTAATATTGATGGGAGACAAATTGAGAAAGTTCTCCTTCAATCTAAAATGTTTTATAAAACTGAGTTACGAGTTTTATTCCCTGTAAAGTATCCCCTGCCTGAATCATAAATAAATATTATTTTCTACACAGTTTTGTTACAATAATGTTCCATTCATTACCATCAGTAACCCATTCAACTCATTGGCAGGAAGGAATGAAAACCATGGACTTCTTTGTTTGTTTGTTTTTTTAAATTATTGTAGCATTTATTTTTATTTATTCATTCATCTTCTTTTTCTAATTTAAAATTTTAGAATGCTTCCTGTGTGGCTGTTTATGCATTAAAATCACTTTGAGCATTAGAAAAAAAAATCTGATCCGCAGAAAAACTTACCATAATTTAGAATTAATAGAAAAAAAAATGTCAGATTCATTGCTACTCTACCTGTCATTCCATTTTAGGTTGTAGCAACAGAAAATCAAACATGAATTTATTTAGTTACAGTGTATCGCCAATATAAAATATTTATCTTGAAATGAACTCCAAACAAGAAGAAAAACTAAAGTCAATATCAAAATTGTATGTATTAACTAAACAGCAACTGACAAGCATTTTAAAGACAAAATTGCTTAGTAGAACTGAACTTTTGATGCGCGGAAAGTAACATTTGCATAAAAGGTTCAATAAAAGCAGTCAGAAAAAAGCAATGAAATGCTTAGTTAACCAATGTTGCGCAGAAATTTTTGTAAACCAAATGAAATTGAAACGACACGAGAAAATGAACATAAAAAGATATCCCACAGGAAATATAACAGAAAATATGTTTCTTAATTACTTAAAAGAAGCAATTTAGAACAGTGAACGAAGTGTAACAGACCTAACCAACTTAATTTATTATATAAAAAAACTTAACAGCGATTTGTTTATATTTGAAAAAAAATTATTTAAAAAATGCGAAAATCTCAGGAGTACGAAGCGCAAAAATTAGTAAATAAATCAATTAGACACAAGTTTTACCAGAAAAAGGAAAAATATACTTTCATTTCTTACTTCAATCTCAGATTCATTCTTTACTTCTAATAAGTAACCAAATTTAAGTACCGACATCAAAATGACAAAATACGAAAGCATATTTTAATTACTTTTTTAAAAAAAATGTTAGCATAATTCACACAAAAACTAACACTGGGCAAGGAAATGCTTGACAAATAAAAAAAAAAAAAATATGTACACAACACAACCAACACAACATATGCTGTTGCTTGGCCTGTAGGTGGCGCGGCTTGCAATTCATTCAGAAGTTCAAAAAAAAAAAAGAAAAGAAAAAAAAAGGGGGAGGGGGCGGTGTGAATATATTTTAGAAGCTTATTAGCTAAGACAAAAGCAGAAACACAACAAATAAAATAAAGCTTAATAAACAGCGTTAACCGTCTTTGAAAAGAAATTGCATTGATGGACGTAGAAAAAATTGGAATTCGCACTAGTGACAGAGCCTCAGATTGTGCTAAAAATGGTTGCTACTCCAGGTTGCTCTTTTCCGAAAAAAAAAAAAAAAAAGCTCCACATTTCGATTGATTTCAAAATTTATAATGTGCACCCAAGTAACATTATGTTGCATAATGTTTCCTTAAAAAATTGACATAACGTTACACTTGTTTTAACGCTTCGAAGAATCTCCCTCAAGTTTTCGAAATTAATACAAATACAAATGCGACGACAAGCAGCAGGTTCTGGGCCCAACAGGGCTGTTCCTAGTCAAATTTAAAAGACCCCAATGAAGATCAATGGCCCTCTTAAAGCTATCTACTCCATTGCTCCTTACCGCCTCTTCCGGTAAACTGTTCCAAGTTCCCACTACCCTGCTAAAATAGTAATTTTTTCGAATTTCCAGATTAGCCAGAGATTTAAACAGCTTAAAACACTGACCCCTTGTCCTGCTTTCCGTGCAAAAATCTAAGGCAGGAATTCAAGTGAAACATGGACGATCGCAACTCACCAATACAATCGCAAATTCCCAAATTTGGATTCAACATTCAAGTGAAATGGTACAATCGCTACGAGATGCGATTCTAATGTAATTTGACTTCCAGTAGCGATTGCAATTTTGGTCTTTTGCGATCGCCTAGAAGCGATTGCAATGGTGTTTCACTTGAGTTCGGCCATAACCCTGCAACATCATTCATTTTAATAAATTTAAATAACTGAATCATGTTCCCTCTGGTTCTCCTTTGCTCAAGACTATACGTATACATATTAAGCATTCTAAGGCCGGAATTCAAGTGAAACGCGGACAATCGCAACTCACCAATGCAATCGCAAATTCCCAAATTTGGATTCAAGTGAAACGTTACAATCGCTACGAGATGCTATTCTATCGTAATTCGACTTCCAGTAGCGATTGCAATTGCAATCGCCTTAAAGCGATTGCAATGGTGTTTCACTTGAAACAATGCAACAATTGCTTGAAACAATTGCAGTTTCAAGTGAAGCACGAACGATCGCAACTCACCAATGCAATCGCAAATTCTCTAATTTGGATACTTTACAATCGCTACGAGATGCTATTCTAATGAAATTCGACTTCCAGTAGCAATTGCAATCTGCGATCGCCTCGAAGGGATTGCAATGGTGTTTCACTTGAATTCGGCCCTGTCTGGAATCATAGTCTAAATTAGAAAATCCGTTCACTAACCTTGTAGCCCTTCTTTGTACTCTTTTCAATAAATTAATATTTTTCTTCAGATAAGGAGACCAAAACTGAACAGCATACTCCAAAGGAGGTCTTATTAGGCCGGAATTCAAGTGAAACACGGACAATCGCAACTCACCAATGCAATCGCAAATTCCCAAATTTGGACTCAAGTGAAACGTTACAATCGCTACGAGATGCTATTCTATCGTAATTCGACTTCCAGTAGCGATTGCAATGGTGTTTCACTTGAATTCGGCCCTTACCAAACTTTGTACTTCTAGTTCAAAACATCATTGCAGACGAGTTTTAAATGATGTGGAGGAAATTTCTTTTGAGTCGGAATTCAAGTGAAACACGAACGATCGCAACTCACCAATGCATTCGCAAATTCCCAAATTTGGATTCAAGTGAAACGTTACAATCGCTACGAGATGCGATTCTATCGTTATTTGAAATACAGTAGCGATTGCAATTTTGGTCTATTGCGATCGCCTCGAAGCGATTGCAATGGTGTTTCACTTGAATTCTGCCCTTAGAGTCTCCCTATCCCTCCTGATTGGGGAACTCTCCAAGAAATTTTTCAAAATTCAAGCCAAAAAATACACAATACTTCAATGATGGAGGAAATTGTTCAAAGACTTTTGTTTTTTGAGATTTAAGTCCTGAAAACGCAATTTTTGATGATATTTAACTGTGTGGAGGAGGGGAACAGCAGGCACTCCCTAGGACTTTTTTTTCATCTTGAAATTGAAGTCTCAATATCCCAATTGTTGGCTACTTTTGAGGCGGAATTTCTTTCGATACTCTTCCCTGGAATGTTCCTTAAATTAACTCCTAAAAACGCAATTACAGTGGAGCCTAGGTAAATCGACACACCACAAGACTACAAAAATGTATCGAGTTAAGCGGATGTCAACTTACCAAAGTTTCATAGTTACCACTTCTGAAGTGTTTTCTTTAATGCTAATTTACTGGTGCTTAACATCAATCTCATAAAAAATATTACCAGTAAACAATTTTTCACTTTTCTTTCTTTTTTTTGAAAAGATTATAACAAAGTAAATCGGACAAACTTAAATACCTTATTAGGAATTAATACATATTTTTTGAAAAGAAATAAGAACTCCTCGCTATAGTGAAAGGCAAACTTTTCGGAAAATAATAAATTGACTGACCCATAAGCAGTAGAATTCTCAGAAATGGTTACTGGGAAAGAACATCGGTAAAAAAATATGGACTACAATAGCGAGTGGATGTCGACGTATAGAGATTCTTGTAAATGTGGGTCAAGTAAGAGAGGTATGCACCAATTGAAATCAACATTGGACCAACCATTGGAAAAATAAATGACGACTTTACTGAGGTGAGGCTGTGTCGAGTTATCCGCGTGTGAATACTGGAGTTCCACTGAAAAGGCCATCTTTGATGACGTCAAGGTAATGTTAGGGGTTCTGTTCTAAGCCCGCGGCTCTTTAAAATCGAAACTTTAGACGATTTTAGATTGTTATCTCAAGAAAGATATTAATTTATTGGAAAGGGTACAAAGAAGGGCTACAACCCAGGTAGCACAAATAACGTTTAAACGTTTTATAAACTTTTTAAGCGGTTGTCACAACGTTAATAACCATTTTACAACGTTTATGAAACGAAGTGTGCTACTTGGGAAGGTTGACAAATGGATTTTTTAATTAAGGCAGGAATTCAAGTGAAACAGGCGATCGCAAATTACAATCGCTACTGGAAATGAATTACATTAGAACGTTTCTTGGTAAAAACATCGTGACGCTTGCCTATGAAAAACGAGCTAGATAAAACGTCACAGCCTACTTGGCGAATAAGAGGAGATCGCTGACTGCTTGTGAGCTCTTATTGGCTCCACCCGTAATGACGTCAGTGCCAAGTTAAGTTGATGATAATGTAATTCACTTCCAGTAGCGATTGCAATTCGAAGCGATTGCAATGGTGTTTCACTTGAATTCCTGCCTTAGACTATGCTTTCAGACCGTGAGGCGGCAAGGAGCAATGGAGTTAGAGATGCAAAGAGTGGAAAAAACCCTGTTTATTCCCGGGAAAAAACCAGGTTTTTTGGGAAGGGAATTTTGAAAATTCTCGAGAGTTTTGGGAATTTTCAAAAGTTTAAGAAATTCTGGTTTTGAAATTTATGTTTTTTATTAGATACATTCAAAATGTATTTCCAAAAATTATGTTTTGCAATAAGTGGAATTACTTGATGTAATCATCGCTTATGTTAATTGATATTTTATTTAAAGTTATATATTTTTGTTAGGGAGAGAAGCAGAATGCTAATAAGTTATATTTAAAAATTAGGTTATCTTTCTCTCCTAGATTAAACCACTGGTTCAAGTATTGTTTTAGATCATTGTTCTGAAACTTTTTTTAAATAAAATGTTTATTATTTTATGTAAATAACATAACTTTATTATTATTTTTTTTTTTACATAACTAGCAAAAGTTTCTCTGATGTTTAATGTAGGCCACGTATACCACATCTTTCAAAACGTTACGTTAAATACATTATTCCAGAAGACTCTGGGTTGTCTGAGTGGTTTTCATCAAATAAAAAATTTATTTCAACATTATTTTTCTCTCTCATGCAAAAAAACACAATGTTTGTTTACATTCAAAATTTCCAATGTTCCCTAAAATTCCCGGTTTTTTCCCGAAAATTCCTGGGGTTTTTCCCGGCTCTCAAAAACTGGGTTTTTTGCATCTCTAAATGGAATAGATAGCTTTAAGAGGGCCATTGATCTTCACTGGGGTCTATAATTTGACTAGGACCAGCCCAGTTAGGCCCAAAACCTGTTGCTGGTCGTCGCATTTGTATTTGTATTATTTGTATCTTTCTATTATGGAAATGGGGTGGTATTGGAATGATCTGGACGGCGACAGTAAGAAATCAATGTTTATTTGAAGATTCTT